>VOQJ01016929.1:0-18681 GCA_015052665.1 Apistogramma diplotaenia | reverse complement strand
AAAAGAGGTGAATCAAAAGAACCAGTGCATCATAAGAACCCCCCCACCAGCCTAGGCCTATAGCAGCATAACTAAGGGATGGTTCAGGACCACCTGATTCAGTCTTATAAGCTTTTTTTCATAAAGGAAGGTTTTAAGCCTAATCTTAAAAATAGAGAAGGTCTCTGTCTGTCTACAGACTCTTATAGCGATAGTCCAACTCCCTTCTCAAAGACTATGGCTTCCCTCACTAAGATGTATTGTCAGCCTCATAAATTAGCACTGCGGTATATAAATGAGGTCCAAGCTGAACCACCAATCCAGAGTGGTGATAGCCGTGGGTTTGGCATCTTGGCACTCAAAGTCAGAGCTCTGGTCTGGATGCTAGTACAGCTGGGAATCGAGGGGCGTACTGAGTTCGAATGTGGGTCAGGATGATGACTCACGACCACCACCCTTTCGGTCAGCTAGGGATGAGCATCAGAGAGTCAAGCCAAAGCAGTTGAAAGCAGGTGACCATACTACGGTATGGTTCAGATCCAACCTCCAAGCCATCTGGATCAATGACTTCATTCAGACCTAAGAATAAAATGGAGAAGCCTAAGAAATACTGTCTTTACTGTAATAATGTCCAACACTACTTTAATCAGTGTACCGTTTAACACAGACCAAAGGGCAGCCTGGATCAGAACTGAGTGGCGTTGCTGGAGATGTGGGAGAAAGCATCGAGCAGCACAGTGCTATCTCAAGACTAAGTGCCAACAATGCAATCAGACTCACCTGGAAATATTACATGAGGTCACTTCAACCACCACTCGCAGATCAGAGGAACCACCCCCAGAGACTGTGCAACCAGTTACCTACTATCTAGATCCTGCCTTAAAAACTAGTGTCTTGCTGAAAATGGATAAAATCATTCTCTACAAAGGCAGGCAGAGACTTGAGACTTATGCCGTCCTTGACGATGGTTCTGAACACGCAATCATTCTTCACAAGGCTGCTCAAGAACTTCAGCTTAAAGTTAAAGGGTAAAGCGAAAGACTAATTCTAAGAACTGTCCGACAGGACATTAAGACAGTGACAGGAAAGTCAGTGTCTTTTTCTCTAGCATCTACAACTTTTCCCCAGAAACAATTCCGTATTCACCGAGCTTTCACAGCAGTAGAACTTGGTCTGGCTAAACACTCTCACCCATTTGAAGCCTTACAAAGGACTTATCAGCACCTTAGGGTGCTCCCCCGCCACTCCTTCAGTCAAGCTCAGCCATTTCTTCTCAATGGGTCAGACTGCCCTCACCTCCTCACTCCAGTCGAGGTCCCTGATGCCTTTACTCAGTTTGGACCTAGCTGTTCTGTATGTCTCACCATTGCCTGAGCAGAAAGCAGCATTGTGAGCCCTCATCAGAACGATTAAAGCACCATTCATCCATGGCCCCTTTGTAACACTTTGGTATGCTACAATGCACTTGGTTCAAGGTATTGTTTCCTTTGGTTGGCAAATCAATAAACTGGTGGAGACTTGACATCACAGTTTTCAGACTGCCATGATTAAAGTCCCCTGCTATTACAAGCACGCCATCTGGATGGTCATTCTGCAGCCTGTGAACAGCATCATGCAGACTTGCTAGCACAAGCATCTGATTAGCTTGCGGCGGTATGTAAACAGCAGTGAGGAACACTATTGTAAACTCCTGGTGCAGGGACCAAAAAGTCTCTACAATGTCTGTGGAGGGGCACCATGCATTACACACATAAATACATACTCCTCTACCTTTGTCCTAATCACAGTCCGCTGTTTGATCCGCTCTGTAAACAGTCTGGCCTGTTAGCTCAATAGCAGCATCAGGGATGTTTGGATTTAGACAGGTTTCGGTGAGAAAGGAAACACAGCTGCTAATCATGTCAGAGTGAATGCTCAGTCAGTTTATCGATCTTGTTGACAATGGACTGGGCGTTTGCCACAAACAAGCTGGGCAAGACTGGTCTGTTGGTTGAACTCCTTAGCCTAGCATGGATGCTGGCCCGCTTGCCCTGCTTTTGCTTCCTATCTCATCTCCAAATGCACCACATGGAAGAACCTGTTTATGTTTCTTCCAGGTGCTACTGGGGCCTTAGTTGTCATGGTCCCTGGGTCTATGACCCAGAGTTTTGAGTTTTTCTCATATTATAATAATTCCTGGTTTGTTTCTTGATGTTTATATTCCTAGGTTTTTGGTTTCTTGTATAGTCCTGTTCATGGTTCCAGTTTATATGAAAATTTCCGAATCCCTGTGTATTCCTTTATCATTTTCATTTTCCATCTGCTCAGAACGAGAACAACCACCATGCTTGGAAAATATGGACTTGATTGGGGAACTCCTTGGATTTCTCTTCATGTTGAATTTTTTTTCATGTTGATTTGATGTCTGTGCCTAGGTTTAATATGCTCAAAGTTGCTGCGGTTCATGCAGATAAATTGTTTTCATCACCATGGAGACCAAATAGTGTAACCTTAGCATCCTCAGAGATGCAGTGCAGAACATGAGGCAGGTGAATCTGCACCCCATGGACAGCAAAGATTTTATAATAATTGGACAAATTGGAAAAGTAGGACACAAAAATAAACAAAATTTCACCAGCTTAGAAAGACAAATTGAATGTGGGTTACAGAAAGGATATGATTAAAGTGAAATTGTAGAGGCATCCAGTCCATCACACCTTAAGTTATTTGGAAAGCAGACAGAATCTCACACTTAACTCTCTAAGGTAACCCCTTAAGACACATTTCACTGAGAAAGATGTTACAGAACTGTACCATTCACTTGTTTAAGAGCAAAAGAAAATTCTGTCAAGTTCTTAAACCATACTATGAATCTCAGATAACAATTTGTTTGCATCTTCGAGAGCAAAAAAATTAAATGAAATATAAATATAATAACTTATCCAGACTCAGTTCCTGGTTTAAAAAACCTTTATTTTACATGGTAAAATGTTTGAGAACCATTTCTCATTTACTAACATGACCTGGCCAAGAGGCCCGAGCAAAATGAGATCCACAGCATGTAAACCATGACAACTGGATAAAAGCAGGATTAAGGAGAAGAATAGATGAGTTTGCATGAAGTGAAGAGAGGGAATATCAATGTGTGTAAGTGTATGTGAGCATGTGATTGTATGCATGTAGGAATTTAAATAAAGGAAAATGTATGTGGGTATGTAGTCTGATCTGGAGTTATCAGGAAGAGTAGCGGTCAACTATAATCTGTTGAATTTTATAGTTGAAAGTATGTTTGAGGGTTCTTTGTAAAGTGCTACAGTCTTTTGCTGCTGCAAAGGAGTTGCAGCCAAAAAGAGTAGAGGCATTGGGAATGGTGAGCTTGATGTATTCACTTGACCTTGTATGATATTTATTATAGGCCACATGAAGAAGAGATGACAGATAAGGTGGTGTCTTGCCCAGGATTGTCTTGTAGATGAAGTGAAACCAGTGATGGAGCCGCCGGGTATGAAGGGAGGGCCAGCCCACCAGTTTATAGAGGTCAGAGTGATGGGTGTTGAAAGGTGCATTAGTGGCAGTGCTTGATGCCATTTTGAAGATGATGTCACCATAGTCCAGAATTGGGAGTATTGTCATCTTGACGAGAGTGTGCTTGGCATCATGAGTGAAGGAGGCTATATTACATAAGAGGAATCGTAGTCTGACTGTTTTCTGAAGATTACTGATGTGTGTGGTGAAAGACAGAGATTAATCTAGCCAGATACCTAGGTATTTGTAAGACTGAACATATTCCAAAGACATCCACTGGCATGGCTGATCTTGGGGGATTTGGAGGCTTCATTTTTTTTGACTAAAGATGATGCATTTGGTATTATTGGTGTTAAGGTGGAGATGGAGGTTGTGAAAGAACTGATCTACAGAGATGAGGATGAGTTTAAGCGTGGATGCTGCAGAATGGAGTGAAGGTCCAATTGAGTATAGGATGGTTTCATCAGCATAAATATGAACTGCCAACAGCTTTGGCTACATCATTAATGTAGATGGAGAACAAAGTTGGTCCCAAGATTGAGGCACACCTTTGTAGATGGTTAATGGTTCTGACAAGATGTTTTCTGTTTTCAGCTGCTGGACACGGTCAGCTAGATAGTTGGAGAACCAGCCACAGCATGTGGTGGACTGACCAATGCTGGAAAGTTGATATAAGAAGATCCTACAGTATGATCAACTGGATCAAAAGCTTTGACAAGGTCAATGAAGGCAGCTATGCAGACCTTATTACTGTAATGTCATCAAGAACCTTTGTGATGGCAGTCATGCATTCATGTCCAGTATGAAAACCAGATTGGAGGTCAGACAGGCTATTGTTTAAAACAAGGTAGTGGCTTAGATGTTTGTAAACCAGCCTCTCCAGGACTTTGGATAGGGGTCTGAGTCAGAGCCACCTTTGAAGAGGGGAATGATCATGGCCAATTTCCAGTCGGAAGGAAAGATAGAAAGTTGTAAAGACAGGTTAAATATTTTTGTGATAGTAGCAGCAATGATGCGAGCGGATGCTTTTAAGAACATGGGTTCAAGACTGGATCTTGAACAGTAAAAGCTTTGGTTGAATTAACAAAGTAAAGGTTCAGGAGTGAAGCCATGTGAGGCTGATTGGTAATCACAATGTTCTTGAATACCATAGAGACTGGCAGGTGGGGAGAAGTAAGTTTGTTTTCCATGGACTTGATGGTTTTCCAGAACTTTCTTGAATCAGAGCCACAGGTATTGAATTTCTCCTTAAAGTGGGAGATCTTGGCATTCCTGATCGCATATGTGACTTTATTCTGACATTGCCTGAAGGCGAGCCAGTCATCAGGCGATTGAGTAGAATGGGCTTTTCGCCAAAGGGTGTAATTTTTATGGATAAGCTCTGCCAGGTCATAGGAGAACCAGAGGCTGTAGCGATTTTTAGTCCTAAATCTTTTCATAGCGATATGTTTATTGATTATCCGACTGAACATATTCTTAAAAAAGGACCAGGCATTGTCCAAGGAGTGAAACGAATTAATTGTGTCCCAAGGCACTGAGGCAACATCTGGAAGAAAGGCCTGCATATCAAGTTTCTTCTAATTCAGAGACACTGAGCAGGTTAGTAGGTCAAAGAAAGATAAAAGCCACATCCCTAAGTTCAAACCACTGTTGTTGTATTGTTGAAAATTGAGTTTATAAAATGTTATCTGTTATCTACGGAAGTGGTCTGAATCCAGTCATCTCAGATCAATTGCTTTTGTCTCTGCCCATTTGCCTAGGGGAAAGCGGGGTATTTTTCTCATTCGAGTAAAAGTTCTCAGTGAGGAAACACCAGCTCATCACTCTTGTGATCATTTCTCCCTTTAGGTATGGTTGCGGTGCCTGGTTGCTATGAAGCTAAGTTGTAACAGCAAGTGTGTTAATACTATTTTAAATAGTCACAAAGTGTGCTTACAGTTCGCAGAGTTTTGTATAGTGTGTGTTTGTGTGAGCAAAGTCCCGCTCAAATTAAGTTTCGTCATTTACAGCGTCGAGTTGTGCCGCCATTTTGTGAACCTTGTGTGGGCCGTGTGTGAATGTGTTTTACAGAATGTTGTATATTTTATATCAAATGTCTTTGAATTAATTATTTCGAGTAAAAGTTCTCAGTGAGGAAACACCAGCTGATCACTCTTGTGATCATTATTTCTCACCTTTAGGTGCATAACCGTTTGAAAGGGCATTCTTGAGATTTTATATTTTTTGTATAGCAGCAATGCCATTAGCATTAGCCATGTTGCTAACCATTGGTAGCTACCTGTGATACCCCAAAGATACCTCTAAAATTAAATAATAGACAGCAATACACAAACACTGACCTGTGAATTCTCTTTTTGGTTACAAAAAGAAGAAGAAAAAAATGCTGGTTAGTATTAGGCATGCTGACAAATGTAACTAGTAATCTTAGCATGCAGAACAAGTAGGATCTATTACGGAATTGTAATTATAAACAATGGCATTTTAAATACCCATGCCCCACTTTAAATCATACTCTGGATCTTGTACTCACATATGGCATAGGAATTGAAGACTTAACAGTGCTTAACTGCTCCTGTCTGATCATTTCTTAATAACATTTATATTTACTTTGATGCCGGCAGTGGGGAATACATTTCTGAAAGTTCTGTAACTTAGTTCAAGGATATCATTCCTTTATAATGCTCTGCAGAGGAGCTACCTACTGTAAACTCAGTGAGGTAGATTATCTCGTCAATAGTTTTACATCTGCACTGCGTACGACTGTGGCTTCTCTGAAAAGGAAAGCCTCAAATCGGAAGTGCATATAGATAGATAGATAGATAGATAGATAGATAGATAGATAGATAGATAGATAGATAGATAGATAGATAGATAGCATCAAGTTTGAGCCTAGTGATACCTTTTCTACTCTTTCTGAGAACTCAAAGCACTTGTATTGTCTGCACAATTAGCTACTGTCTTAAAAATACAGAGTTAAATAAAGCTTCTATCAGATTGATCATTGTAAATCCGGCTTTGACAGACGTACCTGTCAAAGACAGCACTGCTAGGTTCTTGCTCTTTAAAAAGGGGGCTGAGGTTGGGCTGATTGTTCTTCTCTTCGGTCAGAGCCAACCTTCCTTATGGCAGTCAGACACACCTGCACTCAAAGAAGCCTCATCGAGTCACTTTATTTGTGAGGACTGGCAATCATCTTTATTCCTTGCCAGAGTACTTTGTCAGTGCTGTGGTAAACTGGCTCAGTTTGACAAATTCCTGAAATTTTCCTTCCTACGACTAAACTAACAAACATATTTGATTCCTTAAGGATACCCTGTAGTTTTGGACTTGCCTGCCTGCCCTTCCTCCAGCCACTAGGACTTCTGTCCCTCCAGCACTCACCACCTCCCCCCAGAAATGAGCTCACCCCCTCTCCAAGTAAGCTTGTACCCTTCTGCCTTCCCTAACATTACTCTCACTTCTGGACGTGTAGCTTGAGCAACAGAGAATAATGTCTCCCCTTTCCTTCAGAAACAACGAACCCGCTTCTGCCCCCAGGCCTTCCCACACCACGAGTCAGGGAGAATTAGTAAGCCTCTGAGTATGTTATGTACCATGCAGTAACCCTTTAAGTAAATGCACTTTTGGGGTGGGGTTACTCTGTCTGGTGTTCATGGCTTTTGTTGTCAGCAGCTGTTGCATTAGGTGCAGACCCTGTCATATTCCTTTGTTTAGTGCTGTACTTTCACACTTGCTAAAGCTATTCAGCTCTAAATTTCAAAATGAATCTCTCTGTTTGATTTTGATGTCAATTCTTTAGCTTGGGCACTTGTAAAGTTCACTTTGACCAGCCAAGCAACACTGTCACAAATTCATTATGGTCATTTATCTGTACAGTAGATGCATGTAAAATTCCTATGTATGCAATAATAATAAAATAATTGTTGCTGTGCATAATCAATTGAGCTGAGTTACAGCAGTTTGTATCAGTAATGAAATGCATTGCTGTTGTTGGCGCATACATGAATGCAAAGTGTTATCTCACAGTCTTTATTTGACCCAGGCCCACATGCTCAACACACACATATTTGGCTAAATCTTAGTTCTAAATAGTTGTACGCAGTGATATAACCCACAGTCTGGCTTTTCTTTAATGAAAATTACAGTGTATATTGATGGCTCTGCTAAATCACCCAGCTCAGGCTGCCGGGCCAAATGCACCTGGACAGCCTGTTGAATGTAAGACTGCTCAATCTCTAAACCTGTAATTGTCACCATGATACCAGCTATGTTTGCTATCAGTATTGATCCCACACATATACTTGTGAGAGGAGGTTCAGCCAATAGGAACAGATGCCGGTCTGTGACCTTTAACATTAGATCGTGACCGCTCATCACTCATTTCTTGGTAGAATAGAGGGCATGTTTTATTCATGCACATTTTGAGAGAGTGAGTGAGATGGACAGATGAATGCTATGATTTAGTACTATTAACTCTTAAACACAGACAATCTTGTATGAGTTGGGGTGTTTGGAGTGCAGTGTTTACAGCTGAGCAGACAGATTGATTGCAAATAAATTCACAGTGAAAAATCAGGCAGTGGTGTATCATACAAAAACACGAGGTGCATCAAGTTTTTATGACAAAATAACAGACAAGTGCCACCATCTGTTCTACACATGAAGATATTTGTATGAATACAATGAATATTTTATGTTTTATGACAGCTTTCAGCACAATTCAAAATGAGAATAAAGAATCAGCTTTCTGTAAGATATTCCAGTAAGTGTAAGCACAAAAAAATCTTCTCTTTTTATTTATTATTTAGATTTTTATTGTTCAACATTTTTATGATGTTTTGGAAAACAAATCATGACTATAATCTAATTGGATTTAATAATGTATACAAAAACCTAAAATTATTTTGTTTATTATTATTTCTTAGTAGCTTAGAAATAAAAATTATTGAAAGTATTACCCCGTAGAACTGGTGATGACTATGATGAATATATTTACTTATACTCTAGTGCAGGCATGTCAAACTCGAGGCCCGCGGGCCCGTTTCTGGCCACGCCCCCTACTTCCGGCTGTGAATTGGCGTTAAAAATATGATACAAATATTAGTTTTTTATTTGGTGTAACTGCAAAATGCACACTGTATTTGGAGAGCTGTCCTACTATCACACACTTCTACTCGTATTGCAGAAACTTGAGTACTAATCCAGGCACCAGGGTGGCTCAGTGGTTGAGCAGGTGAACATATTTGCTGCATGGCCGTGCAGGTGGCGCAGGTTTGCGTCCCGGCCTATTGCCGTGTAATGTGTGTCTCCCCTCATCTCTGTCCTCCCACTTTCCCGTCTGTCTCCACTGTATACTATCAAATAATGACGTAAAATGCCAAAGAAAATAATAATAATAATAATAATTTTTTTTTAATTCAGTACTAATCCAACAATTCAACAACATTCACAGAATGCTCATAATGCGTTTCCTTTTAAAATCTATAAAATGAAATTATTGTATGAACATCTCTGGTGTGCAGCATATAATGGAGACTTAGAGTCTGTATCCATCCTATCAAACAAAGTTATAGCCACACAAAGCCAGTGCACTGTACAAAACACGGTATTTTACAGCATCTAATTAGTTCACAATGCATTCGATATTAAGGGTTCCCTTAAGTACTATTCAAGCCCATTTTCTCAGTCAATCTAAGTAGAAACCGAGTCATTAGCCAAGGCCAGTAAGCCATTGGTTTCAAATGTAACAGTCCACAGGGGGTCTCATCGGTTTAATTCTGTAGCATTATCAGAATTGTTTTCACAACACTGATCAGATTATAGCCCAGTGGGAGCCTCTTACAGCATAGTAGACACAACTTAGTCCCCTGGGTGGTTTTCATATTCACTTGCTGGGGAGAAAATGGTAGAATTCTCCAGTCTACACCAAACACGTCTGTACATTAGGGCTATCGACTCATCTTTAAAGGGGACGCTCTTTGCGAATCAAGTTATTAACCCTACATAAAGCATAAAAAGCGTTTAATGTTCCCAGTTTGTCTAAAGATACACAACATATGAAAAAGGGCGTTCCCATATTTATTTTTGGTGTGAGGATGTCAAAGGGGGATAAGCCTCATCTCTGGCTGGCAAATATATTGGCTATAGCCACTTCTGTTAACTCCTACTATTCTACTCTAAGATGTCGACATATAAAGCACACTGATACTTCCTGTACTTCATTGAAGTTACACTGCCTCCATTTTTCTAGATGGTAAGTTAAGGGATAGGTTTTACACCTAGAATGCTGCATGCAGTCAGTGAGCATTATGTACTATCATTTTAAATAATTATTTTGTTTATTGTTTTTTCTTGAAAAACCCAACTTCACATCCAACTGACATCATTTAGTTTAATGCGTAAGAATGTATGTGGGCATAAAATGTTGAATTGTTCTTTATTTGTTTTTCAGCAATTTCCTACATTGAAGTTGTATTTATGTATTTACTATGTCAAAACTCTATATGTAAGGATGTGTCTGAGAGTTTATGTTTTTATGTCATTTCATTGGTAGAGTCATTCAAATTTATAGTTACTGAGGCTAAGGAGATAGAGCAGGTTGCATCAGTTATCCACTGGGCAATGCCCAGCAACTGTAATCTGGGAGGAGGTTTCCTTGGCCAAACCACTGAACCCCAAATTGTTCCTAATGCAGCCACCTGTGCATGTATGTGATAAAGTCCTTTTGCATAAAATAAAAAGCACTATATGAATTTGTATGCAAATGGATGAATGTGGCTTGTAGTGAAAGAGTGCTTTGAGTGGTCACGTCTAGAAAGGTCTTTTTGAACTCCCAGTCCATTTACTGTGTGACTGACTGATAAATGCTTTCCCCTTGGAGCATTACAGGCATGAAGTAGCTGTTTAGGACACTGCTGAGATTGTTCACTGCTACAGTACAAACCAATATCTACTCAACTGACTACTTCTGACATAAATTCTTATATAGATTTATTACTATTGATACTTCCTGTACTTTCTGAAGTGAAGGCTGACCGTGTGGCGTATAAAAAGTGAGGAGCTCAGAGATGGGCAGGCATGAATTAACAAAAGGTGAGCCTTTATTATGGCTCAAAACATGAACAAATAAACAGAGAATAATGAAACTAAGGAAACCTGAACTTGGGGAAACATAACCTAGGAAATACTAGAAACACGGAGGACACGGGGTGATGACGAGGGGAAGACTGAGACAATGAATTCACAGGAGGGGAACAGTGAGTAGCACAGCTGAACATAAGACAAGGAAGTAAAACTAAACACAGCACACACGGAACAGGAGGCCGACAAAATTAAACAGGAAGTGTGACAACGAGGAAACAGACACACAGACTTGACACAACACCATATGAACTATAAAACTAACTCGTACAAAACGCCCTTCAAAACAAAACACTAGGTTGCAGACGCAGCAGCATGACAGTAGCCAGTCTATATACCAAACATGCACAGCTCTTGCATAATGATGTAGGTTGAACTGCAGTCTTTAGGCCAGTCATGTCAAATTCGCGGCTCGCGGGCCGCTTCCGGCCACGCCCCCTCCTTCCGGCCGAGAATTGGTGTTAAAAATATGGTACAAATAGGCCCTTCAAGTTACTTTTTTGACATTCCACTTTCTCCTCCAGTTAAGAGGGTTGAGCAGACTGTCAAAAAAGTAACTTAAAGGGCCTATTTGTACCATATTTTTAATGCCAATTCACGTCCGAAAATAGGGCGTGGCCGGAAGTAGTGGGCGTGGCCGGAAGCAGCCCGCGAGTTTGACATGCCTGCTTTAGGCTGAGAGGTACACAACAGACATATTGCAAAAACTACTTGATGCTTTACGAGGTCCAGACCCTATTTATACCTTACAGTGTGAAGCGCCTTCAGGCAACTGTTTGTTGGGATTTTGCACAATAGAAATAAAATTGAATTGAACTGATTACAATTGAATTGAATCGAATCAACCAATGTTGTGTAATTGTGCTGCAAATGTATTATACCACAGAGAGAGGATGATTATGGCAAATAAACAAATAAAAATATCAGACATTCAGCAGCCGTCCAGCCACACAGAACTAACTCAGCAGCAGCTGCATGTGCAAATCTTGCCCAGCACAGCCTGAACTCTATCTTTTACAAGTCAGTATTCTCCACCGCACTCTCAAGTGTCTCCACCTCTCTTGCTCTTCTTTTATATGAGCTGCTCTTCCCTCTCTGTGCTGCCTGCGCTGTCTTTCTAGTGTCTCCTTCAGATTGCTGCTTTGCATGCCCAGTGACAGCCGATCAATATCCCGCCCTCTGTGTCTGGTGAGCCAGGCGTCACCACTGAAATAACAACAGATCCGCCTGTTTGTATAGAACAGTCTCTCAACTGGGGAGTCGGGAAACTCAATGCAAAACAATCATTTACAACAACACGGCCGGCAGACGGGCGCTGAGGTGGTGGAGCTCATTCACATAAGAGAATAGATGCTTTACTTGTGCCTAGTTGGCCTTTAAATGACAAGGACGGTGCATTCAGTGATTGGGATTGGTAAGTCCACTTTGACATTCTTTATAGTACCAAAGAAAATGCTGCATGTTGCAGGTGAGAAAAACATGGAGACCCTTGAGAGATACACAAGAGCCCAGAGGAATGGCTTCAGTGCACCAGCATTTATTCTTATAATTCAACAACATACTTCTGATAATGCAACCCAGATGCCAGAGCTCCAAACGCAGGTGCTCGGTGGTCTTGTGTTAATTGCTGCTAATTGGTGTAGCAACACATCAAGGCATATCTGCTCTGTGTGTATAACAGTGAGAACAAAGGGGATTGTCAAGTGTTTCAGCGCTAGGACTTTAAGATTATCCAGGAGCTCTGTGCTCCATTACCAGTCCTCTGTGTTGCGCACACAGAAAATGAGAATTTGTCAGAACTAATAATATTAGCTACCATAATCTTTGTCTTTTGGGATAAATAAAACTGGCTTTCCTAAACGTATGGTATACTTCAGGCAATGGTAAGCATACAAGTGAATTTAATCTGAGTCAAAAGCGCTTAAGAGAATTGTTTCTAGACCAGTAACTATTGACTACAGTGTTTGAGCTGTGTCATGTTGGCATTTGAGAAGTTAGAAATTAAAAAATGCAGGTGCATTATTATTAGTAATTGTAATATTACACTATATGTAATATAGATGGATGTTACATTTAACTCAGAAAATGTACAACAGCTTTGCAAGTACATGTATTTAATGAGAGCAAACTTTTATGAGTAAAGGCAAATATGTAATAAGAAATCTCTCAGCTTTTATCAATTTTGAATATTTCAGTATAGTTATGGAAGGATGAACCATTTTAAATAAGAATTGCAGATCATATTCTGATGAATTCAGCCATTATGACTAAATCTGGATGGCATGAGCTGGGAAATGACCAGAATCTACCTGGATATGATCTGAATCTGTAATACTTAAGACCCAAAGGCATTTCCAGGCCAGCTGAGAAATATAATCTCATCAGCATGTCCTGAATCTGCCCCCAGGACCTCCTCCCCCGGAACACCTCACCCAAGGCAAGAAGCTAGCTCATTTAAATGTTGATAGAGCATTTACTTTATGTTTGTTTGTTTAACATGTTTTGATTCACTCATCCAATGTGTGACCCTTTACTTCTAAATTGAATGCAGGAGGCATCCTAGTCAGACGCCTGAACCACCTTAACTCCAGCAGTGGCACTACTTTGAGCCCCTCCAAAATTGCTGCACTCCTCACCCTGTCTCTAAGGGAGAGGCCACCCTTCTGAGGAAGCACATGTCGTGTATTCAAGGTGGTAATCATCCTGCATGAATTGTCAACTTATTGTGGTGGAGGGGTTTGTGTGTCCCAGTGATCCTGGGAGTTCTGTTCTCTGAGGACTTGTCCTCCTGGTTGGGTCTCCCATGGCAAATTGGTCCTGGGTGAGGGGCAAGACAAAGAGTGAGTCCAACGACCTCTATGCAAGAGTCACCAAGGAAATTGTTTACCCTGGTGGGGATAGGGTTACTAGGGCCCCACCCTGGAGCCAGGCCTGAAGACGAGACATGAGCCGACCCTCCTGTAGGCCCGCCGCCCGTAGGAGGCATTGTAGGGGTTGGGTGCAATGTGTTTCAGGCTGTGGCCGAGGGTGGAGGTCCTGGCAGACCGATCCCTGGCCATCAAAACTGGATTGCTGCTACAGTGAGGTTCAGTAAATATTTCCAGTGTGGAGAAACTGGCTGGCAGCCTCACAGCTGCATTATTATGCATGGAGTTAGAAACATGGAGACTTTAAATGGACTGATAATATATAATAAAAATATATTCGTGGTATATCCTTATATATCAACAACTGAGCAATTATAAAAGGTCTAGTGTTTATTTAAAAAAAATACTGAACTAATATCAAACTGGGATTTCAGGGTTTGTAAAAACATAAATTTCTGCAAATGAATGTGCTCTGCTCTGCTCTTTGATAGGAACATTATGAATGAGGAAATGAAAACAAGTGTCAGACAGGTGCACAGACCACATTATTTGAATCTTTGACCATGTTTAACACGACTGTCTACCACTGCAACAGGAAAAAATGAGAACAAGCATCTTTAAAGACCCTTCCTTTGAGATTCTGTTTCACATGCATGATTGCATCACTTTTGTTTTTTTTTACAATGTGTAAGCTGAACATTCATGATGCAGCTCTCTTGTTCTGCATTATCTTACAGGTGCTTTACTGGGCTCAGATCTGTTGACCCATGAGCTCTCTGCAATGTTCCAGAAACCTTTTGTTTATGGCACTGAGCATTATCCTGCTTGAAGCAGCCATTAGAAGATGGAAAACTGTGACCGTAAATGGGTGCTCATGGCCAGCAGCAATGCTCTATACCAACAGCAGCCTGGACAGTGGTCATTGGCCACTTAAGCTCTTGGCCCGTCCATCCTAAGGTCGTGGACATGCTACAGTATGTGCTCTAAGTTGTCTTTCTGCCCAGCACAGGTCAGAGTGTTTATTTGAGTTCTGCTTCAGCTAATCTGGACAATGTCTCATCAGCAAGACATTTTGATAAAGTGATAAAAAAAATATCAAATAGCGCATTTGACGATTACATGCCCTTTTCCTTATTCTGGAAGCTCCTGGCATGCATCTGAAGGAGTTTGTGCATTGTACTACTTAATTCATATCAATATTATAATACTGTACATGCTATATATACTGTGACAGATTGCTGACCAGTCCAGTGTGTACTCTGCCTCTCGTCCAATGGCAGTTCAGATAGGCTATAGACTCCAACCCAACCACAGCCCTTAATTTGATAAGTGGAAGAAGATGAAGGATGGATGTTATATATGACATTATATTAAAAATTGTGGAATTTAATTATGCAACAATGTAACAACTTATTGAATTCCCAACTCACAAAAATTTAACTGAAGTGCAATGAGAACTAACCACAAAAAAGTAGCCATATTAAGAGGACAGAGCAGCAGTGTAGTGCTAACAAATCCCTTTGTTGGTGCTATGAAACATTAACAAGAAGCTGACGATGTTCACAGTGTGATACAGAGAGAATCCAGGGTTGAAAAATAAAATCAGACAGGCAGTGCTCAAGAAATAGACCCAACGTCATAGCAACTCTTTCATTTGTTCTTAATGATAGCCATTATATTGATGCCTTTCACAATTATTTCCACTTCTTGCAACCTGCTTCCGCTGGCCTGGATGTCCAGCTGCAACGTGGCTTTTTTTAAGAGCTTGAAGGGGTCTTAGAAACAAAGCAACAGCAACAGAGGAACATGGAAAGATAGAGTAGAGGAAGAGATAGAAAAGCAGGAGGAGAAGGAGGGGAGCTGGACAAGATGAAAGAAACAGCTGTATACAAATGACAGGCTTCCATACCTCCCCACCAACAACAACACCAATACCATCCGTCCTCTCCCCACCCACCCTCCACCTGCAGTGATGTTGCCCTGTGCGGTCATCGAACAGCTTCAAAGAGCCAGGCAGGCGAGACGAGGCGAAGCAAGCGGGCCGAATCCTCAAAGAGAAAGCCTCCCTCTCCTCCTCTGCTAACACCACGGCCTCTGACACACAAACACAATCTGCCTTGTCCACACCGTACACCCTCTTTACTCCCCACCCAGTACCTCCCACCACATGTAAAGAGCCGGCAGAAGGAAGAGCAGAGGGAGGAGGAAGGGACTGAAGTGACTTTATCACAGCCATATACTCAGCAGAAGTGACAGGCTCTGTTGTGGGGTGAGACCAGCAAGCATATAGCGTGTATCGTTTCTGCTGTTTTATATTCAGTGAAAATATAGCAAATCATAAGCTTTTGCAGTCAGTTTGAAGGGGTTTATATTATTAAATACATAACAGTTGTGTATTTTTAGCTACATTTGTCAAAGCTGGGTGTGGCATTTTAGATTCCAGATTTTGCCTTGCATCCACTGGGATTAATTCTCTACAATAATACATTTTACTTCACCACACTTAAGACTTCCATAAAGGAGGCTCTGACAAACATGTTATCTTCTTACTAAGATTTATGGATAATGTGTAAACAAAGAGTCTTTTCTTTCTGCACCCAGGAGACACAGAGAACCCTCGTGATTCATTTGAATTAGTATATACAACTTCCAGCTTCCTTTCATCACGCATGAGAAATAAATATCTCTTTAGTGGCTAATTGCACCACAGTGTTCACAGGCTATTGCCTGATCGCTGGTGTACAATGTGTTTATTAGTTTAACTGCAGACCAGTGTGTGCACGTAACAGTAAAAGATTAAACAATAAGCAAACAGGGCTTAAAGGCCATTGACAAGGCGCCATCCACATGACATATTTTGTTTGTGTCCCATTTTTACATTGCTTATGTAAGCCTTCACCGATCAATACTTGACTTAGAGCATTTTTATGTTACAACACCATGTCGACTTTAATTGCAAACTTTGTGTATTATGCAGTATTTAGTTATACTAAATACTGCACAGGTATATGATGAATTACAAACCTAATATCTAAAAATGTCAACAGATTTTCTTAAGATACAAATCTTAAAAGAAGTGACTGTCTGAAATGCCAACTTTTAAGGCAACAGATGCTTGTTTCTAATTTAAAGTGTAAAGAAATAAAGGAGATTTAAATATCTGCAACTTTACCACCTTCAGAACTGGGGGTGTGAGTGTGGTTATATTTAGTATTGAAAAGGTGTGATGACGTATCATTATTTAGGATTTGTAGGAAAGTAGCTGTGCTAGTTATGAAATTGAAAGTCTGATTATTTTAAGCCATTCTAGTAGCCATTGTTACTGTAAACATGTAAAAATAAAATCACAAAACACTTCATGTAAAGCTAAATACATTTTAACACACATTCGTCACTATGGTCGAGAATCTTTCAGTGAACGTATTTTATTCGTGAGCAGATTAACTGAACATACATGAAAAAAGAAAACTTCGCCATCACCAGTGAAAAATCCAGAAGAAAATGCAGGCACCTGTCTCCTCAGCCACAACAGGAGAAAAGATACTGAAAGGAAAAGGCTTGTGACAAATCACGTGACAAAACCCAAACAAGGACAACGACGGATGCTTACGTTTCGGTTGGAGGACATGTTGAACGAAGACCCTATTTCCGAAATCACGTGACTGCTTCATTATGCGATTCGAGATGCTGACAAAGACGTGAAAAACAGGGGAAGTGTTCCGGGTGATCTGAGTCTGATCCACTGTTATAGCACCTCTATCCTGTACAAATTAGAACTTCAGGCCCCGTGAATGTGTTGACTCATCATACCGTCACTAGTGATAGCAGTGACAAAAAGAAGTGGCAGCTTCATCGAAGGCAACAAAACCCTCGATGCACAGTTTGTGGGAACTTTTTAACAGTCGGGTTGTGGAAAGGCAGAGAACCCACAGTGCAACTGCTGATGCCACAGTAGAAGTCAAAAAATACCTAACAGATGCGTTTGTTCCAGGACACATGATCCACAGATTTATTGGCAGGAATGAGATGCTGTTTATCATCACCTTCATTTATTGGCAAAAATATACCATTGCACTCTTGCCACATGAACGGATTTTTTTTTTTCAAACCTGGGGATGTGATTAGCAAAAAAAGATATAGACTCAGCCCCAGAACAGTTGTAAAAATAATATTTTTGAATAAAATTTTTTTACATATTGTCACATTGTTAAATAACAGCCTAAGTCATTTTTAATGAACATTTTATTTTTGCCTAAATAATCTAGCATTACATGTTTGTTTATTTCTGAAAACCCTAAATGAATGACTGGCTATTATTTTTAACAAACAGGTAAATTGATTTTCTCTTAATTTCCATGAGCAGAAGTAGATTAGTAGGTGGCTTTCAAATCCACAAAACCCATGTGATCATCACAAGAAACAGCAGCCTTTTTGAAAAAGATTTTATTTCATATATTTTTTGTGCCTTACACTGTATTAATAAGCAACCGAAACACGTTAACCCAACAAAGGAAAAATAGTATTTGCTGAAAAATGCCGTTCTTTTCAGTCACAGCAGTCTTTGACAGAAGAGCTTTTCTTGCTTTGTGGTTTGGAGATTTACCCTAAAACATGTGCAGATCATAATTATTGTTAGCTTGGTGTAATACAGTTCCAGCAGCTCAAAGTTGCGTGTTCCAGCCAACGGCCAGCCAGCTGGCTGAGAGACCTCGTGCGGCTGTGATTCCCCCCTCCTTCTTCTTGATCTACATAAACACGCCCCTTTCCCGCAATTGCACTGTGTCACCAAGAGATGGCGCTTTCTTCACAAAAACCTGGGAAGTCAGCAGTTCATATGCCGTGTTGCGGTGTGGGCGGTTCAGCAACTAGTAGTGATGTGATGTACTGTATGAACCTACAGCTCACCAATAGTGTGTCAATAAACGGACGAATGAACCAGCAAGAAGCTGTCCTCCGTACTCTGTGTCGCAATAATGTGTGCTTAGTGACACTAAAGGGAGCAACATAACAAAAGCTTAACCAATCGCTGAATCTTTTTTTTTTTGTATTTATATTCCTCCGTTTATATTTTTGCAACACGTATTCATTATTCCCTTTGCGTTAAGAGGTCACATGCATTGTTGTGGTGAAAGGCGGCATAGGGTCGATTCTGATCTGCTGCTATTTTGCCCGCATGTCTTTGCCCATATCT
>VOQJ01016928.1:51506-62352 GCA_015052665.1 Apistogramma diplotaenia | reverse complement strand
TGTATCATTTCCTTTCCTTTTTGGCAAAGCTTATAGTTAGGGCTGGATCAGGTCACCCTGAACCATCCCTTAGTTATGCTGCTATAGGCCTAGCCTGCTGGGGGGTTCCCATGATGCACTGAGTGTTTCTTTTCATTCACCTCTTTTTAATCTGTTTATACCCTATTGTGCATTTCCTCATTACTTATTAATAATCCCTCTCTCTCTTCCACAGCATGTCTTTTGCCCTGTCTCTCTCTCCTCAGCCCCAACCGGTCGCGGCAGATGACTGCTCCTCCCTGACCCTGGTTCTGCTGGAGGTTTCTTCCTGTTAAAAGGGAGTTTTTTTTTCCACTGTCGCCAAGTGCTTGCTCATAGGGGGTCGTTTTTGATTGTTGGATTTACTCTGTAATTATTGTAAGGTCTTTGCCTTATAATAAAAAGCGCCTTGAGGCGACTGTTTGTTGTGATTTGGTGCTGTATAAATAAAATTGAATTGAATTGAAAATTTAAATTTATAATTTAAAGTGTTGAATGTTTTTTATTCTATCCCTGTGACAGAGTGGACACCTGTCAGGCTGTACCCCCACACCTGCCCAGTCTAGTTGGATAAGCGGATGGATGCATGGAAATGTTTAGTATTTTTCTTTATGAATTAGAAGGCACCACACTATTTGATTCATAAAAACTCTACAGACAGTATCATTTAATGATTTATTGACATTTACTTTTTTCCACCATGGTTTCTCTTGACACCAGTAGTATTTACCATAAAGTTTCTTTTTCAATTTCAATAAATTACATTTATAATGTTTTACTCACATACACATTTATTGTTTAATTTTCTTATTGCAATAAACAAGAGTAGCCAGAATGAGTCAGGTATTGCTACAATTCGCCATACAAACTCTTTGTCCCTCTAATAATGAAATTCAAAAATAAATTTATTGGCAAGACAAAATTACACCATAGCCTCTACATCTCTCTCTCTCTCTCTCTCTGCTCTGAGAAAGACTGAGGGCAGAATAAGGCTAAGGCTAGTAGCCTAAACACAGCTAACATGAAATACCTGTCCAGAAAATAGGAATACCATTTATTTCCCACATGTGAATGATGAAAATGACTCTCTGGTATTTACCACTTTATGAACATATCAAGGACAATATGAACATGTGGTGCTACTTGACTGACCTACGAGGGACACCTTTGCAGTACTTTGATAAGGCTGAATCCGGAGCGACAGATGAAACTCGCCATACCAAATGCATGCAGGTCTTTGTCCCCATTGTTGTGTTAGGCCACTTTATAGATCCAGGCTGCCTCTGTCTCTGATTGGTGGGGAGTGGGGAGAGCGCAGGTCCCAACACACACTAGAATACTTGGAGTACACACACCAACAGGAAGAAAAGCAAGGATCCTGGAATAGTATTTCACTCACAAAATGAACTTGTAGGTTACGTTCTGCAACAAAAAGAGCACAATGGTGGAAGCCAACGCTGAGCCAGCTTCTCTTTTTTAAGTAATGGCATCGATAATGTTCCTCCAGATTTTCACTTAAATGCGTTTCTCACACACAGAAAAATAGAATAATAATGCAATTCGTTAAGTTCAAATAAAACAAAAACCTGTTGAACAAATCTAGCTTTAATCCCTTGATACCTGGTGTTGTACCCTGTTCCCCAAGCAGAGATTACCATAGTAAAAAGGCCCTTTAATATGAAGGGTCAGTCCCTACGTCTAGCTACACGTCTGTCTCTCAGTCCCCAGTTCAATCCCCTCAAGAAGTTGTACTTCTCATGGAAGAACAGAAAAGTTAGTCAGCTGGCGTGCTCCCACTTTACACATGACTCCAGACAATATGTCACAACATGTCACAATGATAACAAGTCACTCTGATAAAAATTGCTCATTGCATTGCAATATTCAGACAAAGGTAAGACATTAGAGCTCATTGCTTCTCAATGAAAGGGCACAGTGTACATCTCGTTCAGAAAAGGGTGTTAGTTTCAAGCTATCAGGCAAGATAGGTCTGCTGCTGCTTAGCTAGCAAATGTGGCTCCCCACTGAGTCAGTTGATCTGCCTGTTTATATAACTCTGTCTGAGTCACTTATATAATATGTCATCTGATGATTCCACTCTTTTCTTTGTTTCCCTCGATGAAGTTAATAACATTTCCTAACTACAAAAATATTTTTTAGCGTGTTTTCTCTTTTGCTCTTTTTTTTTTTTAATGTGTGATATAAATGTAAACCAATAGTCCAAACCAAACAAGAAAAACAAAGTGCTCACCAGTCTTTGTAAAAGAAAACAAATCATGGTGCATTTCATGGCTTTCAGTTGTAAGACAGGAAGTATCAATAGATGCCTTGGGCTGGACGTCTCCGCTCCCGCTCCGGGCGGCTTCTCTAGGCTTCTGGCTTGGTTGTCACTCCAGCTCAAGATCATTTTTCAAAGAATGTATTTGGCTTTCAACTTCCTCTATTTAATTTGTTGCCTTTAAGCATCATGGTTGCCAGTGTTGATGTGCCTCCCACAATAGACTCATATGAACCTTTGGATAATAGGGAGGTGAGGAGAAGGACGGGGCATAAATGGGAGAGGTCAACCCAGTGATGCAGAACACTGTCCGTGTAGCATCCTATAGTGAAGTGGCATGCAGAATCGATATCAAAACATTAGGACAAAGGATCATACACAAGTCATACTTGCCCACCTACACAGTGAGCCTGCGAATGAAGACTAGGAAGATGTGAGGATGATGATACGCTTTCAGATACTCCAGACTGAAGTCTTCCCAAACAGCACCTACGGTTTCTCTCTCAAGTATTGTAATTCAGACTACTGTTTGTAAAAGCGCAGAACTCTTTGCATAAAATGCAATCAAAGCTAAAGGTGGCGATCAAATATTTAAACCCCAACAGTACAGTATCAATGTGTGATTCTGCTGCTCCTTCCATCTCCTCTCCCCTTTGGTGAGCACATTCTCTGACTGTTATGGAGGTTGGCAGATGTGCCCTGTAGCAATTTTTGTTGGTACAATCTATTTTAAAACACATATTTGTCCAGGCCTGTGTATGTCTGCAAGCTGCCCGTGGTGAATCCGTCCAGTGACCCATGCCAGCCTTCCTCTCACCTCACCCTCTCAGGAAATGACAGCGGAGAACAATCCCCCACAGTCACTTTTCTGCTCTACTCATCCCCCCCTACCATCGGACATGTTCAGATGCGGCTACCACCTGCCTGTCAGCCAAAGTCATGTTTTATCTAGCAAAGACCTAATGTCACAAATTGAAGAGCCGCTGACCTCCGGCACAGAGCAGGACATGTACAGTGCCGCTGAGGCCTGCATAGCTACACGGGGCGCACACAGCAAAGACTGATGGAAGCAGCTACCCTACTGACATAACATTATTGTCTTGGTTTTTGAGGTGCATAGGATGAGAAGAACACATTGAGCCATGACGACAGGTGAAAAACAACCTGTCCCAGAGTAATTATGTAACACTATATGTGGTTGAATGCTTCTAGAAAGGTCTGCATGTGTTTCTTCTGTAGCTGTTGAGGTGGCCACAAGAGGGCCACAGTGCAAGGGAGGGACCAGGGGAGGTGAGAAATGTACAAGGGAGTTCGATGCATAATGACCTCCTCTGATAATCCCGTCAGTAGATCACTCAAAAGTTTTTTGAAATGGAGGGAAAGTGGATGGAGAGTTTCAGGTAAAGGAAAAAATAGACATATGCTTGTACTCCTTTCCACTGTTCCCTTTGCTATTCTCTCAGTCAGATATTTAAATGATCAGATCCCCCCCACCCCCCATCAATTGCTGTTTGTTGATCATGTTTGTATCTTCACAGTGTGCTTTTGTAGTGGATGTTCCTGACTGGCTGAAGTCAGAAGGTGATGTGTCAGTAAGGAGAGAAGAGGATTGGCCCGTGGGTGGTGCGGATGGGGCCCGGGGCAGGTCTCAGGATTGCGTGGCTGAGAGGTGGGCCTTGCAAGATGTGATGAGGTGGATGATGCGCGGGAGCAGCTGCGCGGAGAGCCAGTTGGTTTGAGGACGCTGCAGCGGCCATTGCTGCTGCAACCGCCAAGGGGTTGGGCAACAGCCCGGCACCCAAAGCTTTGGTGAGATCCTTGGAGAAGGTCAAAGAAGACTAAAAACAGAATCAAAAGGGGTACAAGACAAGAGAGAGGAGAGAGGATTACAATGATTAGCTCGTAAGGTCAATACATGATGGGCGTTTGCAGGGATCAAACCAACGTCCTCTAACAACTCTCACAACATTAATATTCTCAAGTGTCATTTTCAATCTGATCTCTGGAGTTCAGATTTGTTTCGTCACGGGAGGCAAAAATCAGAGGTAAAATGTTACCGTCAGATCAGCTCCCCTGTGCTTCTTGTGTCGGCTGAGGAGGGGGTTAGGCTTGCCCGCCATGCCATCCCGGTGCCTTCGACTTGATATGTGCTAGAAATAAAGATCATTGCAAGTCAAATTCCTTTTCCTATTATGTTAGCCCATGGACAGTAACAGGATAAATCATAATAGTACGGAGGAAAGAAAATACAGCTATGTCGAATTGCAGAATTGTTTGGACTGAATATATATTAATAACATGACATAACTTAAAATTTAATGTTAGAATCTTCACTTCTGAACTGCTCTTGTTCTTCAAAAAAATCGAAATGCTGTCTAATTTTATAATGCTTACATCATCGCTGCCATCTTACCTGTTTTAGTTGCAGTTCAGAGTTGACCCGCACATTGCAGATCTCACAGTGGAAGGTTCGTTCCTGAGTGTTGGGGTCCACCGGCCCCCCTCCCTGCTCTCCACTTGGCTTGGGGCCCAGGCGAGGATATGCCTTTATAGGGCCCAGCCCGCTCCGTGCCTCCAGGATAGTTTTGTGTTTAGTACCTGCAGAGCCACACACATTCACACACATACAAGTAAAAACACAATTCACCATTGCTATCAGCTAAGATGAAATTACACATTTACAAGCGGATATTAAAAAATAAATAACACAGTGAAACACTATTTGTAACATATGAGTCATACCGCGTCCACCTGTCTGCAGTAAAACGGGACTGGACAGAATTTTTCTGTAGCTAAAATTACTGCTGGAGAACGATGACAGTGAAAAATGTCAGAGCGTGGCACAACAGAACAAACCACTGGCATTAATAAACTCAGCACAGCACAAGGAATGAATTCTGCATAAAGTTGCAGAGCAAAGCTTTCACCACAAGAGGGCAGCAGTCACACAGCTGTGCAGTTAGTGATCTGGAAGACCAACCTAAAGCCTCTTTAATCTCAGTAATATAAGTGATTGATGATATATGACTCACTGGAGTGGGTAGGATAGGGCCAAATAGCATGTACTGTACTTTATTATATCCATTATCCATAATCTTCATCTGGAATTATCAATGAAAATGAGAATTACAGAGCCTTTATTATCACATCAAAAAATACTGACTATAAATGTCAATGTTTGGAAATTTAGGGGCGTATTATTATGAGATGCAGGACTGGTGTGGTCTTTATATGGATCTGCAATCAGGCACTTCCTATGCTGTAAGAGCACGGCACCATGCTCTTTACTGTTTGAATAGATCCCTGTTCCCAAACATTAATACTGCTGAGTAAACAAATGGCATTTTACATCACAGATGGTAGAACCAGATGCATATTAGTGAATTTTATAGAGCTGTTTCTTGGAAATGAAAGTGATTAACAAAAAACAAAAAAACAAACACATTAGCATGTAAAACCAGCCCTGTTAAATGTCTGAGCAAAAGACTATCTGGCATTTTATTATTTACGTCATCATTCCAATTTTTAAAAATATTTTCAACATTTTCTTTATTTGGATAAGTCCTAGACTATACAGCTGCAAATAGCACAGCATAGAAAAAGTATGTCCGGGCATACTGCATATTATTAAGAGTGTGCCAAAATAGTCTCATTAAATAATCACACATTTTGTACTTGGATGAAACCTCCCACTCCACTTTACTGCAATGCTGCAAGAATAGCATTCCCCTGTCTTTGGCTCTGACTTTGAAATCATAATTTGAACGACTCCCTAAAATCCCTTTGAACAGTGTTAAGGTTACAGAAGTTGGAGAAATCATGAGGGTGGGGTGGACGTGCGGCGCGCAGAGGCTGTGGGCTTCACTGGGGAGAAAAATGTGCTCATGGGTGCCTGTTTTCACTTTTGTTCTATTTTGGTCTGACAATGGACGGCCCAGTGGATTTTGTTTCTGTCTTTGTAAAATTGACTTGGTGTGTAGACCATGCAAAATGAGTCAGCATTTGAAAAACATGCAATCGTACTGAAATTAAACTGTTGCATAAATGTTGCCATATCACGACTTACAAATCTTTATTCCTGTTTTATTCGTTGCTCTCGGGCAGTTCACCGTGTGCCACGCACACTGTTCATGTCTGGGTGTCTGCGTGACATATGCTTTCATTTTTGAACCCTGCTAATACACCCAGTTTTGATTTTTTAGAATGAGTGAAGTTGATTGTTTCCAGATGTTTTTCCTTATGGAGTTTCAGCTATTTCAACTTTTAGTCATCCAAGGCTTGAACTTTGGAGCCCACTGGCTGCCAGCAGGCAATGACCCAGGATCATGTTTAAGCTGTGCTTGATCTTTTTTTATACTATAAACACAGGAAACGTGTAAATGCTTGAACACAGATACAACAGAAAAGTGCTGATGTGTGGTACGAATGATAAACCATTAATCAGAGGGTGAAAAAAACCCTACGAAGGGGAGTCCATCCATACCTATGGCAATTGTATAAGTGCAGTAGTTATCAGATGCTTTCATGTCTGATTGAGTTGGTTCGGGCTAAGATTACTCAAAGCAGCGAGGATCCAGTTGCACTGATGTTGGAATCAGTCCTTTATTATGTGCAATGTCTCTGTCTGTGGTGTAGTTTGTGTACTTTGTGCATATGCATGTGCATATACTTCAAATTCCCAAAAGACAGAGAGGAAGCCCAGCAGATGAAACATGAAGAAGCCATCTACGTTGGCAGTTCAGAAAGGATTAAAGGATGCAGCCGGCACCTCGGGGTGTATGTAACCAGGAAAAAGTGTTGTCGTGCATGAGAGCCATCTGACAGAGTATTTAAACCCAAACTGTGGTGAGTTCACCCACATAATAAACAATATTTTTGCATTCACGCTGTGGTTGTAACACTTTAAACATCCTCCTCTGCGTTTTCTTTTCATTTGGAAGGCTCCAGAGAATATTTGTTATGCTCTGCGCTACAAATGACACGAAAATTCACAAATCATTCTGTGGAGAAGGTGTATTTTTGACTAATTATGCCTAATGTGAATGAAGAAAGTAGGCTTGGCCAAACAAGGGTTTGAGGTATTAAAGAGTGGACTCACACAGGTGAGGAAGAAAAAAAAAACCAAAATATGAAGCCTCCAAAAATAACTTCTTCTATTATAATAAATGTGAGATGTTACAAAAATGTATGAATTTGTATCAAGGACCCAGTAGCTGTTTTGTGAGAACAGTTGTTTTTGTTGAGTTGATTCAAAAACAAGAGGAAGTGTAAAGTGTTTGGACTTCATATTTTTGGTTATTTTTGAATTCTGCTTTAGGAATGCATAACAACAGCAAGTGTTTGCATGTGTCTTTCTTGGTGAAAATCCACACAGGATGTGATACATTTTGTTTCCATCAAAAACACTGTGGCTTGTGTAAACAGCGAGGAATCCAACCCAAGCTGTAAAGATGCAGGAAAACTTTCATCAGCACAAAACAAAAAAAAAGGCGCCACAGTTAATTCCAGATGTTTCTATTTCCTGCTACATCTAGAAAAGCTCAGTGATTTCAATATATATCACTACTCACAGATTACTTACCCTTGTTGTGGGCCTCCAGTTGTGACAAGGAATTCACAGCCACCTTGCAGAGTGAGCAGTACAGCAGCTTCTTGGCCTTGTCCTCCTCCGTCTCCGGGTTGGACGGGCTGCCAGCAGCTCCTGAAACTGGGGTTCCTGATCCAGCCTGATCCGAGTTGGTGCTTCCACTGCCGCAGCCTGGGGAGGAGGAAGTCGGGGGGACCAAGGGAGGAGTGGGTGTGGTAATGAGAGGGCACACTGATGGCACAGGGGAGTCCATGGGTGGGGTCGGTGGGGTTGGAAGAGGGGGAAGGGGCCCCGGTGCCAGTAGGGGGCCATTTAACTGTGACATAGGCCGTGCTTCATCTAAAAATAAAAACAAAAACAAAACAACAACAAAAAAACAAAACAAAGGAATGAATAATGAAAGTAACATATTAAATGTAAATAATTAAAATAAAGCAAAAAATGCTTACGTAGTACAAAAAAGTTCACAATTCAAACAGCAATAATAAAAAAAGAAAAGCAAACTCTGTGTAACCACATTCCCACCACTCCCAGTGAATATGGATGGCAACGTCTGCTCCATAGATCAGAAAAACCATCATAAAGTGTTTACACTTAGAAGTGCCTTTTATTCCTTATACTGCAGCCCGTAATTGGTTAAAAAAAGCTCCTTTTAATTTAAGTTACACAGAGGAAGATCAGAGGAAGAAAGCATATGACCCATATGGATGGATGGAGGGGCACGTGTTTAATGTTTCCATGCTTTTCAAGTCAGTTTCAGTGATGTGGAGTCATCTTAGTGAAATGTCTCCAAAGAGAGAAACAGGAAACAGTTCCTGCTGCCTGTGCATGTTTAGTTTTTTCCCCCTGCGCCCCGGTTGTTTTTGGCTGGGGTGGAAGCATTAATGGCGTTTGCTTTGTCAATGAGCAATACAGTCCAAAATAAATACCTTTAAGTAAGCACTCCCCTTACTTCTTCTGTTGCATACCTCCTAGATCCTTCTTCCTAATTTCTTCTTATTGCATGTGCTCATGGTTACATGTTCTGTTTTCATCACACTATATGTTTATATATACACACATCTCAGGCTAGCCACCCACATACTTTCAGGCTTTTGCTATTCACTGAGTCCTGGCTGAAAAGAGACACCTAAATTTGGGTAGAATATTCAGAGCGCCCCTCGTTAGCAGGGGCTGGGAGGCCTTTCTCCAAACTCTGCTCCACAGGACATAGCGCCAAAAACAGGCAGCAGAAAAGCCTCACTGGATTATGGCATTAAAGGGATAATGTGTGGTATTTTTTGAGAAGAAAACAAAAATTTCAGTCTAATTGCTTATTTTCCTTTTATAGATTCTGTCACACATTGTTATTTTGGTCGCATGACAGAGGCCATGATATGTTTTTCTGTGGTTCCACTTTGAGTCTTATGACTTTATAATAATTTGTATATTCTGGCCTGGCTTCGCCATTGCATCATTTTTGTTGAAGATGCCATTGTGAGTGCTTTCCATTCCAATGCTTTCCAAGATCAAAATTCCCTCTCTTTCCATATTGCAAGTTTCCAGCTGCAGAGCTGCTGGCTGCACAGAGCATTTCTCAAACAGATGTTATGTTAAAAAGGAAAAAAAAAAGAATACTTCTTACTCTATGTGGCACTGAGGACTTCATAAAGCAGTCTTGGATCAAAGTGCTGTTTGAGGTTTATAATATGCCCCTTTTTTCACAGCACTGACTGAACTTGTTAAGCTAAGTGCAGAGCTTGTACCTGCAAGTGCAAGAAGGCAGCATAACGGAAAATCCCAAGAAGTTGTCTCCACTATTACGGGCCTTGCTCAGACTGTGACTTCTTTACAGTGCTAAGAAATGCTAAGAAACAAACCCTGAATCCACATCCATAACATTTGGTTTGAGTTAAAATCGAGTGGAACTAGCACTGGCTGGCCAAATGGTAATGAGGGACTTCATGATGGGCTGGAGTTCTGCCATACCAAAGCAACATCCAGTCGCTATTGCACCTCATACGGCACTACAGTGAATGTTTCATACACTTTTCCCGTTTAGAACAAGTTCAGCTCAAGGTTAACCCTTATGGGCAAAGCTAAATCACAATCACAGCAATCAAAATTACATTTTTTAACATTTTAACTGACTTAAATTAAAATCATGAAACATCCTCTTAGAGTAGTAAGTATTTCTTACTTTTTCTCAGTTACTTGATTCTGCAACAACACAGGATGTTATCTAATAAAACATGGACATATATCCATTAACTGGCCGTTCCCTCTGTTAGCTGACCTCACATTACAACGGAAGATGATATTATTCATGGAGAGAGGTCAACAGAAGGATAACTCAGTCCAGATGCTTCACACTATAGCCTGGAAACCCTGTACTGCCTAAATACACTTCAGGAAATTAAAGCTAGTATAGTATGTGGTCCATGGGAAAAGTTTTGTTGTTTAAGCCACAGGATTTAACACTGTTTTCCCAAACAATTAACCCATATTCCTGAAGTGTGAAAATTTCCTTAGTCTCATATAATAGTATCTGATAAAGCATGATGTTATAACACACATATACACCAAATAAAGCACAACAAGAGCGTTATTGTTGCAGTGACTCTGGTGTGTGTAGGTGGAACATTATGCAGGGATGCGTTCGTTTTGTTTACTTTAAATGTCAAATGGAATTGGTGTAATACAATCCCCACCCTCCTGCCCCCCCCTTGTCCTTCCCACCCCCACAAAAAAGATGCTTGCAGTATTTAGTTATGTGTCATCATCCTACTTGTCAAGCAAAACTACCAGGAGGTTTACCACAGGATCAGGGTACTGACTTTAGGTGTCAGACTGGCAGTTTGTTTCTTTGTGTGTGTGTGTGTGTGTGTGTGTGTGTGTGTGTGTGTGTGTGTGTGTGTGTGTGTGTGTGTGTGTGTGTGTGTGTTGTTTCGTCGATTTTTTGTGTCTTTTTTTTATATTTTTGT
>VOQJ01016928.1:19252-37613 GCA_015052665.1 Apistogramma diplotaenia | reverse complement strand
AGTATCTTTATTAATCCATGTCTGCTGGGTGTAGTGCAGTTTGGTAGTGAAAATGCATCCACTTATGTCATGGCCCATTGAGGCCTATTAAAATGACTATATTGTTAAAATGTGTTTAAGAGTGTCTGGACTCCTGTTACTATCCCTGTAGGGCCATGCACAGTCAAAGCTCATGCTGGATATTTCCAATTAGTGAAACATTATTATGTTGTCTTGTTGCAGACTGCAGCTAAATATACCAGGGTGACACACAACCCCGTTGAAGACATGGTCCAGAAATAGCATTGCCCCAGTAGAGTACATATACAGTTCACTGAATTTACATAGTGCTGATGAGAAATGTGTCGACATTGTTCAGCAGAGTCTGGAGGAGCAGGTGCCACATTATGCTGAGTTGGTGAAATGGTAAATGTCTCTATGGTCTAATCTAAACGCCTGCGGAAGAAGGAACAGGAAGACTCCTCTCCAAAAAAAAAAAGAAGCCTACATCAAACAGACTGGGGTGTTTGATGTTGTTAGTTATTGGGATGGCCTTAAAACTGTTCTTTAATTATACAGCTTTAATTTTAGGACTGAGGCAGAGTGTATGCATTTAAAATAGCCCTGATTCCTTACTATATAGTCCAGTCTGGCTTAGCAGACATTTTTAATCTATATGTGGCAACAAGACTCAAATTTTTAGACATATCTTAGAGCTAAAGAATGCATTTAAAAGTGCATGCTACACATGCTGCATGTTGGAGCATAATGGAGATAACCTCCTGCACCCAGTGCACTGTGTGTCATGCGTTTTCCTCACTAAAGGCGAGGACTTAAAAGACTGCAGTGTTTGCGTTTATTATGTGCATCAACTCTTACCGTATTGAAGTTGTGGAAGAGGCTCATGCTGTGTGGAGGAGGTGGGGTCTCCACTGGGAACTGCAAGAAGGGCTTCATGTCCAAGTGGGGTTGGATCACTGTGGGGGTCCGTAAAAATGTCGGCACTGCTGCCCCAGCACGATTGATGCCTCCTAAACACAGAAAGAGACAGCGATACATAAGGGTGTATGGTATTTAGCAGCATTTGTGATACCAGGCTCAGGGCTGTGTTTACACAGTTGTGTGACAGAGAATTTAAACAGTATCTTTAACTGGTATGTTATACCTAAAGAATACAAATTAAAGCAAGGGACAGAGAAAGAAAACACATGTATCTTATAGCAGATTGTGTACGGTTGCTTCCTGGAATGTGCAGCTGAATTCTAAAAAGGCACAATACGACAATTATACGGCAAAAGCAATTATCTCTCTGTGGACAGAACAAAGCTACTGTATCTGATGCCCTGGAGAAGCACACAGCTTCGACAATGCGAGGAAAAAGATGCACTTTTCATTCATTGCTGTGGACAGACATTCCGGTTTTCCAGACATATCAGCAAGACAGAATCTTTTGATCTACAATGCTATAATAAATATGGAGTGACATTTCAGGGTTTTTTTTTTTTTTGCATAATTCACATTACTGAAGTAAGAATGCCACAAAGAAGAAAAGGACACCACAGAGGCAGAGGGGGATTCCTCTTATCCACCTGTTTGCCAGTGTGCTCTCTTCTTCTCTCCTCTCCCGGGACACATCTGCAGCTTGAGGATAATGAGTTCCATCTCAGGCTGTGTTGCTTTATGTCATCCTGTGTTGTGCACTACAGTTGGATTACTTAGTTGTGTCTAATTATAGTATGAATGAAAGTAGAACCACATACTTTCTTTGACTGGAATTTTACAAGAATTGAAAGACAGTCACTTAAGAACACTACTGCAAGGGTACCTTTGCACACAAGCGCGCGCGCACACACACACTCACACACACCAATGTGCACTAAGCCAATGTTTAATTTGCAGATAAAAAACATGTGAGACTGCCTTAATGATACGCAGCTTCCTATTCTCACCATTGCTCCCATCTGCCTTCTCTTCTTTTCCCTCCTTATTCCCTCTCGTCTCCTCTCTAACCTCCGTCAAGGATGATAGTGATGGGGCCCAAACAGCAAAACTCAGCCTCAGCAAGCTCTTAGATTAAGCCTCTTAATATCCTCAACTGGATTTCTATGGCTTTCAAATTCCTCCGAGACTTAAAGCTCTGCCGCTCTCCTTTTCGGGATTGCTCTAAGCTACTTTTTTTGCTCTGTTACTTGCTATCCCTCGCTGTGCTTCCTACAGCAGTGCATTTCTACCTTCCTCCACACTTTCACATGCTAATTTGGGCATTATTTGACACCTCTGCGTTTTCATCAGGCTTTACTGTCAACTGAATGTAATCAGAGAAAATATTATGACTGTTGCACGGAAGAATATGTTACCAGATGGAGTCACCGAAGTTTGGATTAGAGGGAGTGGGAGAGAAAAGGATAAGAAAGAGGAAAGGGGATTGACTTTGCCTGGCTGGACTCAAAGTGCTGCCTCAGCTGCCTTCTGCTACGCATCTGTAGGCCTGAAGGTGCAGAGGACTGAATCCTTACCTCCATTTAGGCATTTAAGTTTTCTACACTAAACAAACCGAAAATATACGGATGAAAACACATGTATATTATTTTTACACCATGTGAAACAAGTTTGAGGCTTCTTGCCTGCTGGTTTTCCAGCTGGTGCAGTCTGACTCAGCAATCTTAACAAACAAAAAACAAAAGCTACATTTTAACATAGGCTTAAAAAAGTGAAGGGCTTTGAGTGTTGCTCCACATTAAATATACACACTTGCAAATTTATCAGAAGCACTCATATGCAGATTTTTAAAAAATATAATCTCCTAAATGCAGTTTGTTCTGATGACAGAAAATTGCTAAATTTGCACAGTAGTAATGCTTGCAGCTCCCCATTGAGTCTGTCCTTGAACACTGAGACCATTACTGGCAGCGGGTCAGGCAGCGTCTGGCAGGCTTACAGAGGGATTGGCTGAGCGGAGAGCAAAACGTGTCTCTGCAGCAGCGCAAGGAGCTGAAATCTGAGGAAGTGAATGGAGCTGAAGACCAGACAGGAGCGAGGAGCACAGTTGTCCCTTGAGCCCACAACATGTGTGTGTTTGTCACAGTGCATAAATCAGAGTGCGGCTGCAGCATACATCTACCCTATTAATTTAATCTCTCTTTGGGGATCTCTAATAATGTTAATTATTGCTGCTGTAAAGTGAAGGAACACGACAAATGCACACATGCAAATTCCCAATGTGACCTGCACAAATGTTTGTGCATTGCATGTGTAGTGTGTAAATAACTGCATGTGTTTAAGCGGTCCCTCTTGGCTCATAATGAACAAATCTCAGTGAAGTCAGAGCTAATAAAACAATAAATTGTAACCATTTCTAATGCCAAGAACTCTTCTCTAAGAGCTTCTGTGCAAATACAACACATCCATTCGATTTCCTGCTTTTCTGTATTTGATAAAAAAATAACTGTTTTTTGGTTATAGACTAACTTGGTTGTAGACTAACAGCGTGGGAAATTTGGCTGTCTGTGATTGGCATTTTACAGTATTTTCTATCATTTTAATGACGAAAAGAAAAAAAAAATCAATTCACTTTAAAGCATACAGTAGAAGTCCTTGACAGTTCATGAAATAACTGCTGTTGTTGCAGCCCTGAGTAAAACAAATTACAAAATGCACAAATAAACTGTTTTGTGATAAGAAAACGGTTTTGTTTGCTCCATGTATTCTGATATTCCCTTCCTCGGTACTCCCTAGTGGCTGTTGGCTGTGTGAGTTTGTGTGTGGCAGGAGCTGACAGACAGGGCAGTCTGGAAGAGCTGAGAGAACTCAGACAGTGATTTGGATGTTGTTAAACCCTCTGACACGCCAGGAATCCTACCAGGCTCACAGGGGCCATAATCAGAGCTCATAAACAGCCTGTGGGATACTGCCAGAAGGCTTGGTGTTGCAGGCTTGTTTGAAGTGTGTTTTTGCATGAAGGTTTAGGATTCACTCATTGTGAGGACCATTATGAGTTTTGGACTTTGATTAAAATGTTGAATTTAGGTTTTATGAGCAGTTTTATGACCCCAAGTTTTATGTGCCTCTAAGTAACCTACTTTTAAAAAACACCCATGCATGCTTACAGTGTACGGATGCGGTAAGTTTCCCGAACTGCTCCTGTATCTACATGTCAAAGTGTCAAGATACTGAATCTCTGAACTGTCCCCCATTTATCCATCAGATGGGAATTTGTGCATGCTACTTAGAGAAGCACTTAAAGGCAAAGAAAAAAAACATTATTATACAAATGTTTGTATGAATGGGTGAAAGTAGCTTGTAGCAAAAAGTGCTTTGAGTGCTCAGTTAGAGCAGAAATGTGCTATATACTGTAAATACTAATAAATGATCCTCCGTCCCATTTCTGCACGTGACACACTTAATCCCCGTGGCTGTCTCTGGGTTTGAACAACGGGAAGCAAAACAGAAAATCAAAGTAAAGTACACATAATGGATGGGTCACCCGAGCATTTATTTATGTAGTTACTGTCTCTCTTTAGTGTTCCCCATGCCTGCCTCTCCCACCTCATGCAAGAATTATGATATAGTGCACTAATGCAAAGACTGTGAAAAGCAAACATCAGAAGCTAACAGTCAATCAATCAAAAAGGAAAACATAATCCTTGAGGATGGTGATTTTTATATGAGAAATATTGTAAATGTAAAATGCAAATGTAGAATGTGTCTGAGGATATTAAGCTCATGCAAGGCTTTGTTTACTCCAACGAATGAAGGGGAAAAGGCTGATTTGGGGAGAATCTTTTGAGAAAACATCATCGTGTGTTTTCCTTTCCTGTTCTGCTAGACAAAGAGCTGTTTCTAGAATCTAGGCTAAGAGAATCTTTTCATGTCTTGAGATTATCTAACAGGCTATGTAGATTGTGCTACAGTGTGTTCAGCCTTCTTTCCCATGGGCATTGGATGCATTCAAGAGAGAACAATGGGAGCAGGGTAGTTGGCACCAGCCATGCTCGATGGCCACAGATGTGTCAGGGTTATTGGCAGCGGGGGCAGGGAGAAGGAGGTAGTAAAAGTGGGAATGCCAACTTGCCCTTCTGCTGGGCTGTGAGGCTGGCACCTGTCCTCCTCATTGCCCAAAGGGAATGGAGACATCAGAACTTTATAATCAGTGCTGCAGATATGTTTGATGCAGGGATATAACCAACAGATGTGTTGATCAGCCTGGATGCATAGCACATGACTGAGAGCAATAAAATGTAATGACAAGTAAGTGTGTATGTAGTGCACTGAGATTTCAGGTTAAGATTCAGATGGTTGTAGATTCTGGAAAAAAAAACAACAAAATAACTGCCTCTGCCTTTATTGAAAGAGCTCAGATTCAGCAGCATGATTTAAAGAGACTGGGGCTCCACAAGGAGTTCACCACTCACTTCTACTGTAGAAACACCATTTGCAGCTCATCAGCCCCAGTCTGACTGTTCAGAAGATGGTTTCTGCCTGAAAATTGAGCAAATTATAAGAGATTTATATGCTGGAGATGCCCAGCTATTTTCACACCAGTGAAAAAGAAAATTGTAGTGACCTTAATTATTGTCTTACTGTTGTTTAAATATATTTGATGATGTGGCGCTGATGCGAGAACAAAGCTGGTCTACTATGCAATAAGAGTTAAAGCGTAAAAGTAGCAGCTGGCCGTCTGTCTCCTGTTCTTTTTTAATTTCTTACTCTTATTCTTTCCTTGTTTGTCTTATGATCAGCTCAGTGTGAATTTTGTGCTGTACACAGCTGTGCCCAGGTCTGGAAAAATAGCCAATTCATTACGGCCCATGGAGGCTGCATGATAGAGAGTGAGCACAGGATGCAAGAGGGGGAGAAAGAAAGAAATTTTGACCCTTATCCATTCTGAGGCCCAACAGGACACTGTGGCTGGCTTTCACTTGACCACAAGCGTAATCAACAGGATCACAGGCCTGGCCAAAAGCTCTGAACAAATGCACAAAGAAAAAAAAATCACTTACACACTATGGTTGGCTGGTTCATGCACACACAGGAGACAAACCCATGCACATCAAAGACAAGTGTGTGCGTGCTCACACAGATTTCCAATAGACTGAATGCAGTTTTTCTCTAATACCCACTTTCACTTCATTGCACCCACTTTTATACAAGTAGGACTGTCCAGTCAGCTTCATGAAGGGCAGCACTCTCCTGGGTCATATGTGTCTGTGGGTTTAAAACTGTGTGCATCATAGAAAAGGTAACCTTTAAGTTTATGTCTACACACACAGACACAATCTTTCACATTTAAAGCACAGTTTTGCCCTGATGTCTCAGCTGTCACCTCAAAATCTTTGCTGTACAGGTCATTAGCCCCAAGTAATTGTCTACACACCATTTCCTGAGCTGTCCGCCTGCCTGGATGCTCCCTTCACATACAGCTGTGGCCGCAGAATCTTTCCTTCAGATAGCTGCCACCAGCTGGTGCTAAGAATGAATCGTGGACTCTGTACTGTCTGACTGACAGGCAGTGATGTGGTTCATTGAACACAGCACCGAATGCACCAAGGCTCCTAAAGAAGTCCAGGTGTTACAGTGCAAAATGTGAAGTTTTGTTAGTGGGCGACCACAAGAGTGCGCTGCTGAGTGCATCTGTGGATTTCAAAGCAGTTACTTCATCTTCTTAGTTTAGCCCCAAAAAATTATTATGAAATATAAAAGCTGCAAGTTTGCATCAAACCTTATCTCTGCCATCTTTTATAATAATGGAATGCTAATTTCTAACTTCCTGTAAAGGTTAATACATGCACACAAGATAGGTGGATGAAGATTAAGATCTGTTTGATTTGCTGCCTGGAACGGCTGGTGTTATGCTACGCTTTAATAGGAGGATTATGCAGGGGAAAGCTGGGGAAGCTGAAACTTGTTTCACTGCCACAAATGCATGTTAGCTTCTCTGTTTGCATTTTTTTCTGTTGCATGTAAGGTATGTGTGTCCATGTTTGTCTTTCTGGCAGCATGTGTGCTCTCTATGTTAGGTCACGTGAAAATGTTTGGAGACATTAGTTGCTGTAAAACAGACTTCACTGTAAAGTATTAGTCAGAACATGCCTCAGTCTCGTATCCAAAATACTGGAAAGAGATTTATGAACACACACACACACACACACACACACTCACACATATTTGTGTATATTTTTCTGCACTGGTGGCGGGAACTTTCTCTGCTAATTACGGGTCTGTTACATTTTTTATCAAACCTGCCAATTTTGTGTACAGTTATTTCACAATTTCACTGTAAAGTACAAGAAAAGTATATGCTGCAGCGTATAACATGAAGGTCAAACAAAGTTAACATAGCCTTCAGTGACTGATAAAAGCTTCTGAAACTATCACATGCAGTTTTTGGTGACTATACAAACCAATGTGAATTATTCATTCACATCCTGAGCACACAGATGCACACTAGAAAGTCAAGCAATTTCCAATCTGATCAGAGAACACAAAACTAAACAAACTATTACAAATAAAACCAGGCACATATTTGCTCCTCAGAAAAGAAAAAAAAATCACATGTACTAAATATACTTCATATACAGCTAGGTAAATCTTCTGTCTCTCCCAGAGGGGAACATTGTGTTTAATGATAGACTGGATGGGATGGTAATGACACCTTATTGAAATAATATGACAGTGGCAGGCCTTAAAAAGCCCCCCAAAAGATCCTACGTTGATCTCTTCTAAGTAGCTGAATCAAGGTTGGGAGGATTTAATTGCCAGTCTGTCTTTTTGTTAGACACAGAGGAGCTGACTGGGGATTCCAAGAGTCATGGAGAGAAGAAAGATGGGCACTAGGGGAGGAGGTGTAATGCAAAAATAATGGCTTGGAATGAGGTGAAGACAGCTTGCCTTTGATATCCCTCCCTACCTACCCCCCTGCTGTCAATCTACAACTCCGTAATATACAGTGTTCAGAATTGTCCAGAATACATACAAGGGCCAGTACTGTACATGTGCTTGATCCACAGAAGCAGATGCACACTGATTTAATCCTACAGATAAATCTCCTGTTGACTCTTAATCAACCAGTGACTGAACTTTTGCGGGGTACACTGTATATGCACACACTGATGTGGACATGCATGAGCACAGATCTAGTGGGATGATTTATCTACATGGACTTGAAGCTTATATGTTTAAGGGTTTTCATCAGCGTTGCAAACTCTCCAGTAATTTCCCAGTAAAGGTGGTCCAGTAAAATGATTTGTCTCTGCTACTTTGAACAGTATTAACATACAGCTTGTGTGCGGCAGCATTTAATATGATAACACTTTGGTGGAGTAGCCACATGCTGAGTTTCATGTTACAACCTGCACCAACCCATTCAGGACAGGATGAGCAGACTAAATGAAAAATTGGCCTCAAACCCATTACATTCCAATGTGATATTTATCTACATAACACCCACAGCCATAAAAAAGGACTATGTAATTTACTTTGAACTATAGCACAAGCCTAAAATGATTTTGCAGAGCAAGGCACAGCGAGTGTGTAGCCTGTGCATGTGTGTGTGTGTTTGTGGTGACAGTGAGTGTTTGTGCTGTTTTGAGGTCAATAATGACAGACGACTAGCTGTCAGGGTTAATGGGAGGGGACAGCCAGGGATGATGAGAACACAGCACGAACACTGCTGTGCAGTTCAACAAAGGCAGAAGCTACAGACAAGGCACACAGGGTCAAAATGAGAGCATAAAGCAAACACACACTCTCTGTGTGGCTACCCTTGCCAGGCAATCAGCTTGAATTTATTCCTGAATTTCAAGCTGCAGACTCGTTCTACATGTATGCAAAAGCATACACTCTATGCTTCGTTTAATACTTTTCAGCCTCACTTAAAAATAAAACATGTGAGTAGTGGTAGATTAGGGATAGATTAACTGGGAATTGTCTTTATATAAGCATAAAAGATGCATAATGCCCTAGGGACCCCTCTCTGCCTCTCAACAGGTTCTACGCCTGCTTGGAGGACCCCACCACCTGGAGAAGAGCCCCTTTATGTGGCTGCAGCAGAGGTGAGAGGATCCTACAGAGGACTAATCTTTGCAAAGCTGCTGGCCCAGACAGCATCCCTGGGCGGGTGCTGAGGGACTGGGCAGACCAGCGCTCTGGGGTGTTGACTGACATTTTCAACTCCTTCCTCACACAGGTGACTTTCCCCACCTGCCTGAGGACCGCCACCATCATCCTGGTCCCCAAGGGCTCCACAGTGACAGGCCTGACTGACAATGGGCCAGTAGCTCTCACTCTGATAGGCATGAAGTGATGTGAGAGACTGGTTACACCACTGTGGTCCCACACCAATGTGCGTGGAAGAACTGGACGTCCTGACAAACAGGCCTCAATCTGTGAAGATCCATGACATCTCATCCTCCCCCATCATCCTCAGCACTGGCTCCCCCCAGGGCTGCATGCTGTCCTCTTCTATTCACGCTGCTCACATATGACTGCAAAGCACCCAGGCTGACACCATATTGTGAAGTTTGCAGATGACACAACAGTGGTCGGGTGCATCGTTAACTATGAGTCCACCTACAGGCAGGAGGTGGAACATCTGGAGGGTTGATGCAGAGATCGTTCTCTCTGCATCAAAAACAAAAGGAGATGACTTCTGAAGGGTCCAGTACAGTGGTATCCAGCCACATATACTGGGGCATACACCTAAGTAAGGAACAACCTCATCTAAGGCAACAACACTTCCAATCTGGTCAGGAAGGCAAACCAGCGCCTCCACTTCCTCAGGAGGCTGAGGTGTTCTTAACTAACCTCATTCTACAGCGGTGTGGTGGAGAGTGTCCTGTCCTCCTGTATCACTGTGTGGCACGGAAGCTGCTCTGCAGTAGAAAACAAAGCTCTGCAGAGGGTGATGGAGGCTGCACAGAGAACTGTTGGAGTCAGCTTCTCCACCACCATGGACATTTACACCTCCAGATGCAGGAAAAGGGCCAGCTGCATCATGAAGGACTCCACATACCCAGCACACACACTTTTTGTTCCCCTTCCCTCGGGCAGGGGACTGAGGAGCATCAAGAGCAGGACCACTGAGGAACAGCTTCTTCACTGAAGCTACTGTATAAGACAGTTGAACTCTGGTGGGGCTGTGTAGCTGTACTGCTCTTCCTCCATCTGCTGCTGTTGCTTCTGCCATGTGCACAACCACTGCTGTGGCACCACTACCTTTATTCCACATCTAATGATTTGAGTACAGAGTTTTGTTCCACTGCATGTAAATGTGATGCAAATGAAAATAAAGAATACTTGAAAAAGCAAACACAAGTATAGAATCACCTATATTCACCTAAATATCATGCCTGGTTCAACTCCAAATGTTTGTGCAGCTTCGATGGCAGATGAAGAACAGTAGTTTGCCTCCACTAATTTCAGATGCAGAGTCATTTTTCTGTGGAACTGTGGCTACTAAAAATAGGCCAAACATATTTTATGTTGCTATAATTCTCATTAAAAACACACACACACACACACACACACACACACACACACACACACACACACACACACAGTCGGTCTTTGGAGCATTAAATGCTCTCCGCCTGTATACTTGAATGCAAGTTTTAAAAATATTGAAGCAATCTTCTTTGCAGAGAATTGGAGCTTAGAAAGCAGAAAACAGTTTTTCTGTTTTTGTATGTATGAAGTTTCTAAGTACTTTTGATATTTTGTGATGTAACCCTCCATTATAATACACTGCATCTGTTGTGAATTTAAGCTGGCAATATAAGCTGCTATTGTTTGTGAAGAAACAGGTGACAATATTTTCAGTCACATTTCAAGTAAAAAAACAAAAAAAAAACCACATCAAATGTGTGATCAAAGGTTGTTGTTTTTTTCATGGAACTAAAACAGAACAAAATAAAAATCCACTAAAAATAAAAAGCCAAAAACACTGTGCAGTTGTGTTTGATCAGTCGTAACTATCTGTAAATCCACCACTGTGAGAGATTATAAGGATTAAAACCTGACTGACTTAAATAACTTTTTTAGCACCTAAAAAGACCTTTACAGCAGATTCCATATTCCACCACCCTTCCTTTAAAGTTGTCTGCTCTCCTTCTTTCTCAGTTTTCTGTCTTTATTATGCATTTTTCTTTTGTAATGAATGCTCTTTCCCTTGCCGAAAGCCAGTCAGACTAGTAAGCTGATCACAGTTGCTGTCCAAAGGAGATACGTCTGAATATCACTAGCTGCAGGCAAAGTCTGAGTCAGTGATGGATGGACTGTTGGAATGCTGGATGATGAAAGGGTATTGCTTTGTTGTGTCTGTTGAAAAAGAGTGATTTATTGTATTAAAAGGAGCTTAGACCTATCCAGAAAGGGGAGGGAATACATATGTATACATCCATCTGCTGCAACGGGAACAGGAAAATCTAGAAGGAGAAAGCCAGAAAATGAGGGAGGGACAGAAGGCAGGACAAGGTGACGTCCTTCTTTTGGGAACACAGCACAATAGAACGTATACCTTCTCTATCTCCCTCCTCTTCACCTGTCCTCTGCTGTCTGTTGTTTCCCTCCTTGCTCTCATTTATTCCATGCCACCCAGCCCCCACCCAAACCCACATTGCCCCCATCTCTCTCTTTCTTCCCTTGTTCAAGGCTCAAGTCACACACCCAGGTGAAACAATAGCCAGTGACTGTATTCCCATGCACCGCTCAGAGACTGGTGCCCTGAGGTATGGAATTCTATCACTCAACAATAAACAGGTGGATCAAGCCAAATACACTGCGAAGGAGGTCGACAAAAGCATGAGATTCTCTCTGAGATTAGACACCCCCCCCCCGCCCCAAGGGCAGAGAAAGGAAGGAGGCATGATGGGTTGTGGAAGGAGGAGCCTGGGCTTAAAAAATATATAGCTGCAGTGTTCAAAGAGCACCAACTATAATGTGCCCCCGCTAGTGTTTGTCACTCTATTTCACTGACTTCCATTCCCCCAAGGAGGATGGAGGGCAATATGCTATCAGCCTAATGAACAACTGCAGTTCAGTTTCTATGAATATGATAACTAACATCCATGTTACAAGCATGAACACAGTCCTTTCTTTCCAGTTCTGGGCAGTCCTACCACAAATCAATCTCTTTAAGTGGTCTGGGGTCTCCTCTGGAATGTCATTTGTCACTGGGGAGCAGAAATGACTCTTGTTTGTTTAAATCAGAACTCAGCACCTGCTGTTTAAAGAACTGCAGTCAGATATGGAGGGTTAGAGCAAGTCACCATGCAATTTTAAGGTTTAAAACAAACTGAAATTCAAAATTCTTAAATAGTTCTTGAACATATTGTTATATATAAATTTGGACACAAAAAAAATTCCCCATGGATGATAATCCCCATGGCATAGTTCATTGCTTGAAAGCGGGAAACCACCTTGAACCAGACCCGAGCTCGTTTGTCAAAGTTGAGAGCAGTGCCTTCCTTTCGTTGTCTCACACATAGAAGCTAAGTCGAGAGCCAGCTTTACACTTTTCATACCCACTTCCACACTTAAGCTCTGCTGAGACATATTCAGCATCTTTTTCCACGATAGCAGGTGATGCATTATTCAGTGAGCTCTGGTTGATCTTGGCTGTAATAATTCTTTGGTCTATAGAAATGTGAAACACAAAAGGCACACACTCACACACCCAAACTTCCCTTTTTTTTAGTGTTGATGCATGATGAACAAAAAAGAAGTGAGCATCCATGAATCACACCTCCACGGAGAGATCTTAAACAAAGCGCATTATGGATAAAAGGGCTGCTTGGCTTTTGAGAAGCTATCCAAAGCAGTATGGTAATGAGAGTAATGAGGATATCAGACACTGAATGTGGTGCAATATGCTTGTTAAATATGACAGCTGAATTACATCAGAGCTTCACCCCTGTGAAGCAAAACACTTGTGAGGCAAACATTCACACTGACATCTGATGACACTTTACTGTAGCTGTGTTCAATCATTATCTACAACAAGGTAGCAGGGACACCTGGAGATGGGCAAAACTGGCTTGCAATCAGAGAGTCATAAGATACTAAAGGGTAATCTGACAAGGCTTATGTATCTAAATCAGTTTGCTCACCAGCTGTATAGTTGTACATTGTCCCCTGTGGCACTTAAAGGCCTTTAAGAAGCTTTCATTTGCAGTTTGGTAGAGTGATATTTTTTTATCAAGAAGCACGACAATTCATCAAACTGGAAAGTACACCTTTTTGCTTTCTGGGAGAGAGGTATGTAAAAGATCAATAGTAAATGCTCATGTTTCATATAAGGCTTGTGAGCCCTAGACTCACTGGCCACTTTATTAGAAATTCTGTTCAACTGCTCATTAATGTAAAAATCTAATCGGCCTCAGTGCATTTAGACATGCAGACATGGTCAATGTGACCTTAAGTTCAAACTGGGCATCAGAATGGGGAAGAAAGGCTACTTAAGCGATTTTGAATGTCATAGTTGTTGGTGCCAGATGAGCTGGTCTGAGAATTTCAAAAACTGCTGATCTGCTGGGACACAATCATTTCCTCTGGAGGGTTTACAGGGACGTCCAAGAAAGAGAAAACATCCAATGAGGGGAAGTTCTCTGAGTGAGAATGTACTGCTGATGTCAGATGTCAGAGGTGAATGGCCAGAGTGCTTTGAGCTCATAAGATGGGAACACTAACTCAAATAATCACCCATTACAAACAGGGCATGCAGAAGAGCATCTCTGAGCACAAAACACATCAAAGCGGATGAAGACCACAACAAGCACCGCTTCTGTCAGCTAAGAATGGAGGCTTGAGTTTGCACAGGCTCACTAAAATTGAAACAGAAGATAGGAAAAATGCTGCCTTTTCTACTGTAACATTCAGATAATAGTGCCAAAATTTGGTATAAACAATATGTAACATGGATCCAGCCCTCTATCAGTGCTTTAGGCTGCTAGTAGTGATGTAATGGTGTGGGGGATATTTTCATGACACATTTTGGGACCTTCAGCCAGCTGAGCATCATTTAAATGCCACAGCTTACCTGATAATTGCTGCTGACCATCCCTTTATGATCACAGTGCACCCAGAATAACACACCTAATCACAAAGCTTAAATCATCGCAAAATGGTTTCTTGATCATGACAATGAGGTCACTGTACTCAAATGGCCTCCACAATTCATGGACTTTCACTCACTCTGTTGATACATTGCTCTGCATTTGATTAAGAGTATTAATCTCTGGCTCTCTTCCACAGTGTGTCATTTGTCCTGTCTCCCTTTCCACCCCCAGCTGTTAGCAACAGATGGCTGCTCCCCCCTGAGCCTGGTTCTGCTAGAGGAGTTTTTTCTTCCCACTGTCGCCAAAAGTGCTTGCTCATCAGGGATTATGTGATTGATGGCTTTCCTCTGTATTATTATTATAGGGTATACTATATATATATATATATACATATGCAGTGTGAATCCAAACAATAGTTAAAACAATAGTTAAAAATAAAATACGTGTAGTAGTATTTTTAGTAGTATTTTTTCTCTCCCTTTTCCACATAGACAAGCTTCCAGTCTTGCTTGTCTTACAACAACAGCTAGAAATGGGAAGAGGAGGTGTTAGCTGCCCAAAATGCACATATACAACCCTGTCCAATACAGTGAGTAGAGAGGGAGAAAGCTTGATAGGACAGAGCGCTGACTTGACATAATCTCTTTTTGTTAGTCAGATAATGCAGGGAGTCTGAAGCCTCATGCAACCTGCTTGCCCTGTCCTCCACCTCCTATTTGCTCACATCCATCCTCGCACCATCAACGCTGCCATTCGCTGACTGAGTCTTATGATAGGAAGGAAAGAAGAAGGGTTTAAAAGGGAGTCAGTGGTCAAGGAGAGTGTTCTGAGAGAGCAGAGAGGAAAAGCAAGTTTAATGCTGCGGCGTAGGTGCTGCTTGCCTTTGCAGCCTGTGTCTCTTTGTTATTATGATTTATTTTTTAATGAGCAGCTCTGCCCTCCCCTCTGCCACACAAAGCCCTGATTGAATCTGGCGTTCCATTAGCATGTTAAAGAGGCCCAGCTTCATCTGTGAGCCGCTGACTGACAGTGGATATCATCTCTGTAATTGCTCCATATACTGGACCAGAGAAAGCCAGAGAGAGAGAGAGGGAGGGAGAAAATAGTTGGGGGCGGGGGGTGGTTGAAGAAAGATAAGGAGGGAGGAATTAGGATTTAAAAGTGGGGATGTTGGAAAGAAAGGGGAGATGAGAGGGGCTGGTGGATCGAGCTACATCTCAGAATATCTCAATTTGGTACAGTTGGTGCCCCATGCAGAGCACTGGGAGTAGTCTGTTTGAATAATTTTTTTTTTAAGCTACGCTCACAGCTTTCGACATTTATGAAAGCAGAAAAAGTGGCAGTGTTTCATAACAGAAGCCCTGCTTTTACCAAACTGTTACACAATCAAAACAGGATGCACAAATTTTATGTTCATCGCTGATAAAGTCGTGTAAGGTAAGGGCATGACACTCGCTGGCATGTTTATGCGCATCACAAATCTCTCTGTGTCCTCTGCTCTCTTCTTAACTCTGTACAGAATATTTGTTGCTTTTTTTCCTTGTCTTCCTCTATTTTTGCACTCACTCCCTTCTCTCCAACTCTTTCACATCTACTTCCTCATCCCCTGCATCACTGAGCAACTCCCCTTCACCCTCTCCATGGCTCCTGCTATTTCCTTTCACTGCTCCTGTCTCTCCCTCTCTTTCCATGTGCCCTTCTCTTTCTCTGCAGTAAATGATAATTGAACAAACCATGTGGCAGAGAAGAGCTGCAGAAAAAGATGGCTATCTTAACTCCACATGCCATGCATCCCAAATTAATCCCCCTCCTTCCATTTCTCCCTCACTCTCTATTCTGTTGCTATGCCATGATTGTGTGACGCGCATACAGTCCCATAGCATTGTCAGTCTTGTGCAGTAATATTGGGAGACAGCCCAATGGTAACATGGTGAGTGTGCATGTGTGAGATTACCATGTGCAGTGCCATCATATTTCTAATCCTAAGGAACCCAGGTGACAATGAAAGCTGCCAGGCAAGCGCAGCATACCCAAAAGTACACAACATTGCATCACTGCATGGCTTTCTCTCCCATTGCCAGTTTTGGCCACAAAATGGCATTGATTTCTAGACAATATCAGTATCAAAATCAGCCCTTTTCAGATTTCATTTTCATATGCTGTTGCATATGAAACATATGCACAGAAACTACTTGGATAAGTTTAGAAAGAGATAAAATGGTGCTTCTTTCAAAGCTAGTCACGTTTGAAGCTTCTTCTCCATTTTCTGAGTTACAAGTGTGACAAGAGTGCTGCTCCATCTGATGTATGATTAGTTACCTAAAAGGGAGCAGCAGGAAAAGCAAGAGCATGAATGGAAAAGACATAATGATTACAAATGTATTTTTGAAACATTATAAAGAAAATTGATCTAGGTAAATACAGTCTTTCTTCCAAGTTAAGTGTGCATTTTAGTTGTATGGAAGCATAACTGTTGGGCAACAGGGAATACACACAAGCACTAAAATGTTAAATAAAGAAAAATATGTAAACTATTTAGTTAAACATCAAAAAACACAGATTTTCCTCTTGATATAACATGTTGTCTTATCAGGGTGGAAAGCCAAGTTGGAACATTATGACATGGGCACACTGTTGTCTTGCATTAAATATTATTTTGAACCAGATCAAATATATTTGGGATAGACACCTACCCTGCACTATGCATCCTTGTTATGAATTCACCCAATATTTCAACTATCTATTATTCTAAAAAAAAAAAAGTACATTTCCCAAATAATCTTGACTCGGCAAAAAAAACAAAAACAAAAACAACAGAACACGTGAAAACAATGCACCATGCAGACACACTCACTCATGCACACACAAACACACCACAGTCCTGCTGCACCTTGCAGGCATACTCTGCTCCACTAACACAACATGAAATCTCTAACACTCACAACACATTTACATGACATTACCGCTGAAGTGCTATAAAATTGGCGCCTGAATATCAACTGTTGAGACGTGTCATTTGTTTCTGCGAATGTATGAATGTGTGCAATAACAAAGCACCGCAGGAGTTTCAGCACTCATTTAAAATGAGCTCATTGTGATGAACACCACTTTACCTTTGGCTTCTAAATTTAGAATATTAGGTAAAGTATGACTGTAAAAATGAAATTTGAGTTGAAGCTATATTCAAGTGTGCTAGTCAAGATTTTAATGATCTCCTTTGGGCCCCTGTGGGTTGCTCTGGGATTAGCATGGTAATCAAGGCACATGTTGACACACACTGTTACTCAGATTGATGTGTTTGTTTGGGTGGTGCAGGGCTATGCGGCTTTACACAGTGATGGACTACATTAGCCACTTGCTACTAATCTGAGAGTTAATGGCTTTCCCCAATGATGTTGTTCCCATGCACAATGTTTTATTCAAATGCTTGCCGAGTTCGTTCGTAAAGTGTTGAGATCTGTCACTGCTGCATTCCCTTGCACAAATACTCTATCCAAATCAAAGTAGCCATGTCTGAAAGGTAGTTTATCACTAGCAATTATCCTCAAAGTAATACCCTTTCTCAATTGTCTCAAAGAAAGCAAATGGGACACGTCAGAGTTTCAGATCCAATGAATGTTGATGGAACCCCTAAGGCCAATGCTGACATATGTATGTGTGTATGTGACTGATGGTGCGTCTGTCTAAAGAGACGGACAAAGAAAATCAGCTGATAGAGCAATGCACCAACCAAATGACAAGTGTCTGTAGTTCCCTTTGACTGTGTGATGAAAAGCTGCACTATGATGAAAAGGCACGTGTCTATTAAGAGCTGCTATTGTAGTTTTTGGAGGTATTAAAGGTTTGACCACAGCTTTATACAGTTAGTGAATCAGAGGTGTAATTTCCTCATGTCTGGTTATGTTCTTATTCTGTGCGTCGATGCCATGTATGCACTGATGATGCACACAGTCTGCATTTGTCTTCTGGATGCTGCTTAAAGGAAAGACAGATGTGACGCTACAGTGATGACGACAACAAACCATTATGTAGACTTTCCTGTTTGTGCCCTGCGTACTGCATGCCTCCCACGCCCACCCCCTTTACTCTCGTTTCTTTCCATCCTGCTATTGGAGGCTCAGACTGCGGCAGAGCAGGGCAGTGAGATGAAAAACACAATGATTGTTTCTGATGAGCAAGAGGGGCTCAGTGAGAGGGAGACTCCAAAAGAGGGGATGTGCAAGAGAGGGGGACTCTAAGGATGACAGAGCAGGGGTTGGGGGGGGGGGGGGACAACAACCCCTTAAAGCGAACCATTTGAAAGGGGCCGTTTGGGGAAACACCCCCCCCTT
>VOQJ01016926.1:0-13019 GCA_015052665.1 Apistogramma diplotaenia | reverse complement strand
TGGAAATGAAGTTGGTTTCTTTGTGGGAAACTTCCCATGAAAGGGCCGGAACTTAAACGCCACTCAGAGTAAAGCTCTGCTCGACGACAGCAACACACACACACACACACACACACTCACACACACACACACACACACGCACACACACACACTCACACACACACACACACTCACTCACACACTCACACACACACACACACACACACACTCACACACACACACACACACACACACACACACACTCACACACACACACACACACACACTCACACACACACTCACACACACACACACACACACACACACACACACACACACACACACACACACACACTTCCACTCCCTCAGTATTTTACCAAAATGAAGCTCTGATCTGTAACCTAAAGAGCGATTTCATCAGTACCTGCAGTCTCCTCTCACCTCTGTGTGCTCGATTTATAACTAACAAAGATTTTAGTATAAATGCAGAATACTGAAATTATTAACCCCCCCCCCCCTCCTGTGCAGAGTCTATGAATGTTACATTTCTTGTTGGAGAGTCAATTAAAATAAAAAAATGAATACATGAAACCACAGATCCATAATTACAAAGAACATATGCGAGGCGACTATAAATAAGACAAAAAACACCTGCAAAAGACATAAAACTATCACAGAAACACACAAAAATGCACACATTTCAAGATGGATTATGTGAACAAAGAAAAACAAAGTGATCGCAAACGAGAGGCAAAGCAATTTCACAAAGTTGAAGGCAAAACAAAACAAACTTCAGCTGAAGAGAAAGTCGTTCTGTGTGTCTGCGTGCAGGTGCCTGGTGTCTTATATTGCAGGCCACCTGCACATTAGGCTGTATTAAAAGTGGAAAAAGAATATGCAGGAAAATGAGGGCCAGAAACAATGAAGAGAAACAGAAATCTGCACAATGCTGACACTCTGCTCCTGCAGGGAGGCGAGACGATCTCTCCAGCAACAATAAACAGATTAGTGATGCCTGACAGGTGACGGCTTCCTCTGCAAAAAAAACAAAACAAAACCAGAGAAAAGGAGCAGCTACAGTTCACAGTGTCGAGCACCGACAGCTGCCGACGGAAGGAGCTTCTCCGGAGTGACGCGCCGTCCGGCTCCCCCATCGAAGAAGAGACACCAGTGTTACACATGGAAGCCGGTTTTCCCAAAGTGCTAAATTAATCCGATTCCCACCGGCGCCGCTGCTGCTGGTAACGCACGCACTCTTGGTTGTTGTTGTTGTTTAGCCCTGTTGACTCTGCTGACATTGACTTGTATAATGTGGAGTGCTGCATTTTTAATTAATTATGCAGCAGCCTCTGTGCTTTATGAAGTGCAAGAAATACAGGATGATGAAATTTGCTGAAATCTCTGGTGTCCTGATTATGGCTGTGTGAGGTCAATATTTGATAAATCTTTGTCTGCTACTGATTTAGCTCTGCATAACTCTGCACTGCATTATAATCAATAACAGCTGCTCAGCACAAATATGCAAATAAATGTTAAAGACACATGATAGCAGCTCACTTTGCACCGCAGTATGTTCATCCTCCATCTGGCAGATAATGCGTACTTGGATTTCCATTTAAAATGTTATGTACTATGCCCCATAATATTAATTATGTGTAAGAAGGTCTCTGCTTTCACAGGCTTCTTCATCCCTAAAGAAAATGGGAGTCGCAGCAGCAGCAGGAGGATGTCCATTCAGCTCCCTCAGCGACGTGATGCTCTCCCTCACGATTCATTTCATAATTTTGGTATGAAACCGAATAACTGTAATTCTCGGATTACTAAGCAAATAACAAAAGGGCAAATTTGAGAGATGCAGCTCCCTGAACAAATCCCCTTTCATTCTTTTTGCTTTTCATTTTAGTAACATTTCATCATATTTAAAAAAAAGAAAAAGAAAAAAAAGAAGAAGCTTAAATTAGCTTTAACGCTGCATTTTCAAAACACATCAACATAACAGTTTCAGAAGGCCCGAAGGGGGGAAAACGTCTGCAAAAAAGTGAGCTCCAGAAGCATTCTCATAAAAGAAAAGCACATTTATATCCAAGAAGAAAATATTTACTTTATAACAGGAAATGGGCTCGTTTCCCATCTCGGTGTGATACACGACTTAATTGGCATTATTCCCACATGCGTGAAACAGACTTGAAACAGGAGACGACACGAGCTCTTTTTATCAAATATATAAATAAATATAACTCAGCAGTAAGACTGGGGCAGCATAATAGCTTAGCATAGCTCAGTTTGAATTCTTCTCATGCAAATAAAATTATTAATTTGATAGCATTAACAGGATATCAGATATTATTCCTACATGTGTGCTGAAGCACTCAGCTAACATAGTTTTACACCAACACTCACGTGAGCCAATTTACACATGCAGGACAGGAAGCACTGGGTTATATAGAGGAGCTTAATATTAGATATAGCAGCTATTGGTTTGTTTAGCTTCCAGAGGAGTGCATATTAGAGAATGGAGATGTGATTCAGCGCTGAGAGAGTGATGTCAGGAACTTCTTAAAACGATGAGTTTGAGTCCAGAAGAGAAGATGGGGAGGCGACTGTGATATTCTGATTGGAGTAACAAGGTCATTGCAGCAACAGGGAGCCAGTAGGAAAGAGAGCTGAGTCTCAGTGGGCCATTTACTTTTAATGCGTTCTCATCAGCCTCCACACAAAGCACTGATGGGGCCTTAAAAAAACCTCCTCGCGGTGCCCTCAACTCCTGTGTGGCCACCGAGTCCTCAGCTCACTGAGAATAACTGGTGAGCATGGCCGAATGGTGAGCCAGGTCCATAATAGTTTGATGCAGTGCAATACCGATACTCTGCAGAAGAGCGTAAATACAGATATGAGACCATCGCAGGTAATCGATGAAAACGAGGCCACTGTGATGCACGTTGGGTGACATAAAGGAACATCTGCGCTGCTGTGTTTTATTCCGTCCTCACCGCCAGTGACGTCAGCAGCGAAAGCTAAGCAGGATTGCAGCGCCAATAATTCATCACGAGTGTTTCCCAACCGAACATTAGCGCACATACTGCCTCTTGTGCAGCTAGAACAGTGATGGACAGCTGTGGGCAGGAAAGGTGCTCATCTCAGCAAAGTCCCGCTGCGCTTCATCAGGACGAAAGAGCCACAGAACAACTCGCTCTCAACAAGTAATGAAAGAGAACTTTTATTTCCTGCTAAAAAGTGGTGGCCTTAAAAATCAACCAATCAATCAACCTTAGCAAAAAAATCAGGATTAATCCAGCATAAAGCCTCCAAACGAGCTAACAGACACATGTAGGTGAAATCTGGACGGCAGATGAATGAAACACGCACCTTAGATTTGCAATTTGTTTAAAAAGCAGAACTTTGTGATAATGAAGTGTTCCCCTCCTCACAAAAGAGAACGCCGCTGAATAGCATCCATCAACATGCGCACCGTGTAGGAAAACATGGCTGAAGCTCAGTGAGAACCGAGACAGCTGCATTATTCACACAGCTCTGCCAGTCATCGCTGACATGGAGGACAGTGGGGTGACTCATCCTACTTGATAATACATGATTGATGTTTTTTGAAACACTAAACATCCCACATGAATAACAAGCAGGAGCCTTATTAGAGTTCTGGGAGAAAAGGGAGGAAGGTGGCATTTCTGCAGGAGCCAACACATTGTGATGGACACAGTGAGGGTCAGACATACATCCTCACCTGGGAGGAGGTTATCTCTGAGGAAATTAATGGCGTGTGTGTGTGTGTGTGTGTGTGTGTGTGTGTGTGTGGAGACGTACAAAGAGAGGAGCAATTGAGAGTAAAAAAGACCGTTTCCAAGCCACCACCATCATAAAAACGCCCCACGCTATGAATCATCCATCAATATCACGCAGAAGAAGGAATTAGCAGTAATGCTGCTTTCAATGTGGCTTCACTAAGCCTACAGATAACATGTTTAAACATGATTAACTGTAATAAAGCTTCAGTAAAGCTCATGTTACCTAATTAGACATAAAACTGACTTGTCTTGTGTTCATAAGCAGATATCTGAGAGGAGCAGGTGCTTGATAAGTGTTCCTTACAAGTGAGCAATCACAAAGCAGCCTAAGGAATAAATAAGACAGCAAAGCAGTGCGTGTAAATGAATGCTAAAATGAATCAGTGATTAAAAATGCACCAGGAAACGTTTCACTCGGGTTTATGTGTTTCATGCTACCTTGGAACAAATTCGAGTTTAAATACATGATCTCACAAGTTTGACATAATAAACTGTTGCACGCAGCGGTGACACTGAATCATAATCCGCTGTATAAAAACAGAAGCTCGAGTAAATGTCAACAGAAAGCCTCTGGAATGCTGCTGCAGGGCTTTAAAAGGGGTTTTTCTAATCCTGGCTGAAACAGCAGAGCCGTCAGTATTTCTTCACCCCTCCATCCTCAATGCATCTTTTGATTGTTAAAGCGGGGGAAGGTGCTTCATTAGTATGCATCTTTTAAAAGGCGCGAGGGCTGCCTGCAGATGCCGGAGTTGAGGTGGTGGGGGGGGCCGTGGGAGAAGCTGGGTCAGCCACATGGCCGGGTCTTCTCACAGTAACTCTGCATGCAGAGGATCTGAACGAAAGCGCCGCTCTCGCCTCACAATTCTCAGATGGCAGCCGTGACCTACTTTCCACAAAGACAGGCTCATACAAACTTGATGATATGCTTATAACAGAGCCTGCCGTGCACTGCCTGAGGTGAGCCTCGCAATGCGGAGGCAGCAGGGGGTCTGTGTGGTAGGGACCAATTGGCAGGAAGTGTGTTAGTAACTATGTCCTGGGTGGTTAGGCGGTGATGGCGCCGATGAGCGTACTGTACACCTGAAGGTATGAAGAGGCTTTTTAAAGGTTGTCAGATCACCTGAGCCCCAAAAGCAAACAGCTTCATTTGACATTTCGTAGCTGATGGCAGAGCAATAATCTAAACAGGTCTCACGAAAGGAAGACAGACACAAAATGTCCTCCTTGTTGCATCTGTGCTGCAGCTACTGTACTTCCACCACGTGCTGCAGCCACTGCAGCAACTGCCTTTAAAATATGGAGTTTTTGTAGCTGAGTGAGCAGATTGCAGCCTCTTAAATCAAACACCAGGCTACTTAGTATGAGCCTTTTTGTGCAACTGATAAACACCAAAAAGAATCTTTATATGGACCATGTGCAGTGGCTCTGAGTGCTAAGCTGTGCGAAGCTTGGGGGGGTTTGTCCTGTGCCTGCATATTTTCTGTTGTTTGTCCACTCTCCTCCTACAGCGCAAAGATATGCATAAAAAATGGGCGTAGGTGTGGACCTGAGGGTCCATTCGTTAAATTCAAAAGGTGCATTTGGCTGCATCTGTCTTACAGTATCAAATAGAGAAGAGCTGAAGCTGTTTTAGAAGCTTTTGAGCCCACATCTTTACATAGACCTGGCTCCATCACAACTTTGCACACTGTGTGTTAAAAGCAGTCAGATGATGTTTCCCTGATCAAACCAGCACAAAGACTGGCGGCACTGCTGAACTGTAAAACCTTCATTTACTAGTGTTGTGATCATTGTTTCTGTTCCTTTGCATTTAGACGTTGATCCTAATTTCGTTTCTATTGTGTGTCCATGAACAGTATTAACAGGCCACCATGAGCGAGACCCCTGTAGCCATTAATTGAATGTTCGCGGTTGTTGTCAAACGTTAATAAAACCGGTGTTTCTGCAGCTGTGCGGTGTGGAGGCCACAGAATGTGATCGGTCTCCTAAAACAAACTGTAGATACGTTTCTTCTGGTATTTTCCCCCAAATTAAACATTAAATACAAAAGAAAGGTTGGAGAAAACTAAGCTGATATCCAAGGCTGGAGCCAGACAGGTGCAAAGCTCCGAGCATTGTTCTTCATATGCTAATAACAGAAGGTAATTGAAGTTTATTTATCAAATGATACTAAGACCCAAAACTGGAGATCACACAGAGAAGCCTCAGCAAGCTTGGAAAAAGCATCTCACCCCTAAAGATTAAAAAGGCTTATTAGAAAACACACACACACACACACACACACACACTACAATATAGAAACCTCAAAGTGAAATATCGACATGGCAAAAATCAAAACGATGAGATTCAGCATCAGAAAAACAGACGTGAAAACATCACAACACAAAGTGTAGAAGAGGAAAAAAGTGGGAAAAGAGGAGAAATTAGCAAAGATAATGAATAAATGTGACGGCACTGAGGAGGAGAAGGTGGAGTTTCTCAGTGAGAAGAAGGCGTGTACACTTCTGCACCACTGCACACATGTGACACTGCATGTTAGAGGTACGAAACCATGTGCTACATCCAGCTCCTGCATCTGGGCTCCGTCTGCTATTCTCCAAAAAAGACAAAAACCAAGTAATTTTTTTAGAACATCTCAAATTCATCAGATCCACTGTGCTAGCATGCTTTCACAAAGTAAACCAGATTACACAACGAAGTGTTTGATCTCCTCTTATTTCTAATTGTTTGATATCTCTCTCATCCTTCACTAACACTGGGATGGCTGCTCCTTTAAACCGAGCTCCAAGGCTGAGGAATGAACATGTAGTAAAGAAAACAACTATTTCACTGCATTATTCAGAGGAGTCACAGTTCAGTCCGTGTTCACAGAGATCATCAAGTGCACAAACAAACACTTTGATTTTTTAAATTTAGTTCAAAGAACAATGAAAACATCCAACTGGCCATAATTCTTATTGTAACAGTCAATCCAGGGAAATATTTTGGTCTGCTACCAAATATATGATCTTAAATATAGAACGAACCAAATAACAAATTTGCCATTAAGACCAGTGCAACAGAACCCAGTCCCATGAATGCTTTCAGGCAGCAGCACCAGGAACGCACCGAGGAACCACAGAGCAGCAAAATAGAGAAGCTGCTGCTCCTGTAACATCCTGTAATCAGGTCACTTTCAGGCCGACACCAACTTAAACTCATCTATAGTCCATGATGGGCCATACAAGACCGAGCCATATTGCTTTACTGAGCTGCTGAAATGTATGACGGAACAGCAACCTTGATGCAACTGCAGATGAATTCATCATGTGCACGAAGCTATGGAGCAACACCTTCCTCGTGAAGACACCGTGCAATTAATCTTAGTCTCACTGAGTATTCATGTCTGTGCTTTACATGAAATCTATTCTTAAAATCTTTAAAAATGTGTGTGTGTGCATGCATGCATACGTGTGTATCCTCTTCCTTCAGACTTTTGTATCACCTGGTCATGCAGGTCATGTTTTTTGCAGAGGGTTTTGCTCGAGCGTGGGTGTCGGGCATGCAACTGTTTCGAGCACCCTACCGGCATCTATGCTACTAGCATAGCACAGCTGATAAACAACTGATGCTCTGCCAGAAACATTTTGGGTGGAACTTAAACTGTAAGTTTTGCCCCAGGAACGCCGCACCGGGCTTCAAACGAGTCTCACACTGAGCCAAGCATCCTTTCCCAAACGGTTCGGGAAAAATAAATGTGCTTCTACACCCCCAGTCTTCGTGCACTGACCATGAAAAACACATTTCGCTAAGTATTTCTAAAAAATGTTTACTCACTAACATGAGATCTAAGCAGCCTGTAAAAACTGACATGATGCTGGGACATGTGTGGATTGCCTATAAGCTGCTGAAGCAGAGACACTGCATGTAGCAAAGGTCTAATGAAAGAGACCAGGAAGCTGTAACACGTGAAATGCAGCCTAACCGATAGACTGATTATGATTTTAACCAGTCTTCCTCCAAACTGATGGAAAACCAATAGCAAAATGCTGGCCTGCCCCTGAAAACAGGTGATCCAAAAGTGCACGAAATCTTTTGATTATGGGTTCAACTGATACTCCAAACCGAACAGAAAATACTCCACTTGTTGCAGCAATTTCAATAAAATTCTACAAACGTTCACTTCTCCCATTCAGAAGCCTTACACAAGACCTCTACAGCAGCTAAATCTGGACTGGAGTTGCTATTGGCTACAGTCACACGGTATGTGGGCTGCACATGAGTTACAAGAGGCAGAAAAACGCTGAGTTTATGTAATGCAGTAATGCTCAGCGTCTGAACCGGGGGACACTTGCAGCCTACACGAGCCACCTGAGCAGACCTCGCTGTATAAAACAGGTTTCTTTGGCAGCATCTGCAAGTTGGTTTCACAGAAAAATGTGCACTTGAAGATGTCCAAAGATCGATAGTTTAAAGCAGAGTCACGCGGTTTTAAAATCTAATAAAGTAAAGAAAGAAATGCAACTTGTATTCACATAAAGTTTTTTAAGTAAATGCTGGTGAAGTGCGGTAGCTTATTGCATTTAGAAGTGACCCCTTCTGCAGTTTGAGAGATTAATCAAGATAAACACAACACATCGTGATGGAGCGGCGTCACTTTAAAAACGAGACGACACAGATTCTCATAGATTTTAAAGATATTAAACGATAAACTTCAAGCTGCATTTTGCAAAGCAGATAAACAGTAAATCATTTAAGAGTGCGGAACTCTCAGTTTGTTTGCAGATAAACAGATGGCAATTTTACAATCCACATAAATCACTTTGATTGAAGAAAGAGTTGACATTAAAGCAGCTAAAGCCATAATACTTGTGGAATAGGCTTCTCATTTCAAAGGCAAATAGAGGATGCTGGGATTTTTTTACGTTCACACAAGAGAACATGACTGCCAGCAATAAAAATAAAAGCCCATCATAAAATGTGCATTTGGATGACATCATAAGACATCCAAGATGTGGCATGACATTAATGCAAATAACACACATTTTAAACCTCATCATGGATGTTTGAAACGTTCCCATGAAAAATTAGGTGATTTTTTCTCCTCATCATCATCACAATCACACCATTGGACCGTGTTGACAGTCACCGTCCAATATGCAGCTTCTCATGGAAACTTGCAATCTCCAGTAAACATTCACACCTTCACGATGCCGTGTTACATTCAGGGACCTGCCTCTTGGCCGGTTAATGGCAGAACTCAAAGTCACCCGTATCCCAGGGTGGCCAGTGCATCCCGCCGCGTTACAAAACCTGTTCAGGAACGGCTCCGTGCACACATTAAAGAACCCGAGACACTGACCACACCCAGCTTTACAACAGACTGCAGTGACATCTGCTGCCCTATGAGAGCTGGGAGAGGGACCAGCCCATCAGAGAGACATGGAAAACTTTCGGAGGCCAAATCAGGAATCTGGAGTCCAGCAGCCAGTTCAGCAACACCTAAAGACCCAAAAGACCAGAGGAAACAGCTGGAGTGGAAGATCCAGACAAATCAAGGACACTTTCAAGGAGGTTGATGTAACACTGTCAGAATCTACAAACAACAGAGCCTTCATGAATATAAATGAAGGATGAATATATGATGATATGAACATATGAACATGATATGATGAAATGAATATGCAGAGGGTTTACACCAAGGTGCCAACACTGGTTACACTCAGGAATATGAAGGCCAGATGAGCCTTCAGAAGAACACCTCTGAAAGAACCTGCACTGCTCTAGAAAAATTCATTGCATCTGAACAAAGACAGAAGTAACAGGCTGAATTGTGGAGAGTTCGAGGCTTTGCTCTCGTCTCCGAGTCGGCCAAATGCTGCAACACTGATTGGAAAACACGACACAGTACAAATGGATAATGATCCAAAGCTCACTGCAAAGGCAGCACCAGAGTTTCTCAAGGCAAAGAAATGGGATCTTCTCCAACAGTCCAACAAGTCAGTCATCTGATCTCAGCCTTTGGGTTATTAAAGCTGATGCAGAGACCCTGAACATGCCTGCATTAAGGCCTGGGGGAGCAGCTCCTTTGAAGCATTCGGTGACTTCCTGGTGTTCTAGGCTTCAGGCAGTCATTGGCTCCAGAGGATTTTACCATTAATCACTTGATACTTTATCCAATAATATGAGTCTGAAAATGGGGGAGTGTGTATAAAAATGACAAACAGTTAATGAAATACTTCTCCTGCATTAAATCTGAAAGTCTGCGTTTCAATCACATCTGAATGATTTTAAAATTGTCTCATTGTCCATGTACTTATAGACCCAACTGTAAAGTACATGAGAACAATTCAGGCCCCCTCCCACAACCCCACAGGACCTCTGCCATCATCCTGATATCAGGCACCAACCAAAGGTCCTGATGGGTCAGAGGCCTTTGGTGGGATGAATGGGGACTAGCACAGAATTAGGCAGCTGATTTTAATGTTGTTGCTCAAGGAAAACTGCATTTCAGTGCAGCCATGAACTCTATTTATAGAGTTTTGAAGCCCAAAAACACAAAAACAAGCAGAGTTCTGCTTTAATAAAGAAGAATTAATCTTACTCTTTTTTAACTTTGGTTCTGGTGTGGTCTTTGCAGAAAAACGTACCAATTTATTGAATCTGTGTGTTTTGTACATCTTCAAAGATGTTGGAGATGTTTTAAATGCAAGTGGACCAACAATAAACCTCTACAGGATTAAAATACAGCGCCGTGCCATGAACTCATTACAAAAGCAGTTCAACTTTAAACTACATTCAGGGAAACGTTCCATTTTCCCTTCGTGTTTATATGGAAGTAAGTGGAGCAGAAAATTGTAAAATGCCACACTTGAACACTGCAGACAGGTACTGTACAGGAAATGTGGAAACTGGTAAAAATTTGGATCAAAATATCTTTAAATGGTGTGTTTTTATCACATCTCAGCACTTCGGGGCTTTGCATTGTCATTTTGGTATCATCTTCATATCTTAATGAATTGTTTATAATTACAGACTGGGAATACGATATTATGTTGTCATTTTTTTACACCGCCATAAAAACTGTAGCAAGATCACAGGTTAATTACCATCGCACAATCAAAGCGCTTTCACACTCTCGCTGTGGCAAACCAATTTTCCTCATCGATCTTTCTCACGACAGACAATTTAAATGACCACAGCAGGAAAAGCACAGATGGAATTAAAGGTGTAATCAATGATCCATTTACAATACTGTGCTCCCATAAGCTGTCCGAGTCGGCCGGTGTGCACAATGCCACGATCATCTCTAAGTGCGATGCACGCACCGTTAGTGTGACTGTGGTCTGTGCTGCTCCTGCAATTACAAGTCAAAATGTCTGCCGCCAAATACATCTTTAGTTCAGTGCTTTGCAGCAACTCCAGTAATGAGAGCGGCTGCATGGATGCATTGTTGAATCTAAGGATTGACTTAAGCACACGAGAGATGGGGAGGTTACAGGGGTGATTTTTCTCTAAGCACACATTGGAGACGTTTAGCTGTTTGACAGCGCGGTAATGACCGCAGAGATTGGTCCGGCACTTCAGCCTCTCCCTCACAGCCCGAGCTTTAAGCTGCACAAAAAAAATAAATAAATAAAATAAAAAGAAGAAACAAAGCAAAATGAGACCAAATGTCATCACCAGAGGTGGAAAAGCTGATTGGATTTTGAAAACAAACATGCACCTGTGCTCAGAGCTGCACTTACACAAACCCGTCAGACGCTTCAGCTGCTCACAGAACCATTTTCCCCCTCAAGTATAACAGCAGAGCCTTATCTTATCCACTTCAAGCAGTGATGCCTCTTGTGATGAATTTCTAATGTGAGAGAACTGGGAAAACTATTATCTGGACTTGGCAGTTTTCTTTGGCTGGCCAATCACCCGCACACCCCCTCCACAGAGCCCTCACTCTAGCTTTCTATCTCCATAAATTGCGCCCTTGCCTCTGAGTATTTCTTGAGATGAATGAAATGGAATTCATGTCATCAAAACACATGTATCTCCCCCTTTAGAAAGCGAGGGGATCATGGACTGGATATGGGCGCAGTCTCTGAATGATCTTTATTACAGTGATACTGGATATTATTCTTAAGGTCATGCCCTCTGGCCAGAAAATAAATTAGCATTAAGCAGTGAGCTTGACTTTTGACCATGCACACTTCTCTGGATTCTCTAAATGACTGTACTATAGCATTGTAACATAACTACACATAGGCTTAGAAAACAAAGCAATTAGCATATATCAAAGGGCTAATTATTGCGCCTGTGCGGTGTGGATGCACAGTTTAATCAGAGGTGTTAGCTGATGTGACATTGGGCAGTATAGGCTGATATGCTGTTGCTGAGCTGCTGGTGGTGCTAGTGGAGGTTGCCGTCCATACAGAGCAGCCAAAAAAAGAAGGGAGAAAAAAAAACGCGCCAGCTGGCCAGGGGCCATGAAATGCACAATTAGTCCTGGGTCAGTAGCATTAGGTTTTCTCAAAGGCAAAAAAGGCGATCAATGCATGACTCTGCGCCTGGTATAAACGGAATATTTGGCATTTTTAACTGGAAATCTAAGAGGTTGTTGACTTCAGTGGCTGAGAGGAGAGAGATGTGAAAGGCGCAGCTTTCACAAGGAGGAAATCTTTATATGAGGGTCACACTAATCACTGGTGCGCCGTGAACTCTGACCCCTTCCTTCCTTTCCTTTTAATGCTGTCAAGCTTTAAACCTGCGCTTATTCCTCGCAGGAGGAAAAAAAAAAGCGCCCCCGATGAAGCAGTCACGTAAATGACTCCGGTGCTGTAAGGAGGAGAGAGCGCTCGGTTCCCAGATTATAGAGGGTACCAGGCTACCCTCTAGCGGCGCGGGGACGCGATGAACCGTGTCACAAAATAAGTTGTCTGCCTCAGACGGATAAAGGGTAAACGGGATACCAAAACTGATGAGAGCAAAAAGTCCTTTGTGGCGTAAGACGACGCGGAGGGGGGAGCCGTGCGGGGAATTCCGGCGCGTTAACGGGAGATGTTTACTTTACATGCAAATCAGCCTCATCGACACCAGAGGTCTTATTTTAAGGCCCGAGCTCGGCTCTTTTTTTCCCTTCCTCCCCTGACTTTTCAAGAAAGAAAGCTTTGATGTTAGCAGGGAGGATCGATGCCAGGGAAAGCGAGGGAGGGGGGAGTGGGGGGATGCAGAATGAAAATGTACTTCTGGGGGTGTGTGGGTGGGTGGCGG
>VOQJ01016925.1:44472-55909 GCA_015052665.1 Apistogramma diplotaenia | reverse complement strand
AAAAGAGGGTTGAAATTAAAAATTGTAAAAAAGGATAGGGGGGGGGGGGGGGGGTTGCCAGGTTGACAAAAATCCGTTTAGTGCACTTGGTATTGAAATCTATAATAACTGCAGTTGGAATTATTGAATGTCTTCAGTTACTGTATAATGCGAATTTATGGGCATTTCTTCTCTGACGGAGACTGGAGTCCTTATGGCGGAAAAGACAACAGCCAGAAAAGACTTGCAGTAGTTCTTATTAATGACTTTATAAACTTTTTTTTTTATTCACATGCATATCCATCCAGCTGCTGCAATAATTCACAAAACTTCACTAACGGCTTTTTTCTATATCTGAAATATAGGGGGAGTCAGCACACAGTATATTTACTGATGACTGATGTTATGGCATGACTGCACATTGTTTCTCAGCCTTTTTAAATCTGAATGTAGCATTACACACACTGCCTTTATCACACTTTAATGACATTAAACTTGTGCGTAGCTCCTCGGGCTTTGGATCTCAATATGCTTGTTTTCTTGTGTCCTGAAGTAGTTTAACTAAACTGCATGCAGTATTTGAATGCAGTTGAAGGGCCGTGAACTCTGGATAACACAGAATAATTTAGCAAATTCCCTGCACCCGGAGGGCACTTTCTGACAACAGATCAATTGTATTATCCTCAACATAAACTCAGCCCTCAGTCTACTTTAAGTTTCCTGTTGAAAGCAAGCGCTTGCAAGAAGGATACTCCGTACTCATCAACTCTGCTCTCTGCCAATGAATCTGGGACTTTAATCAAAATATCAGTGACAAAAATGCCTAAAGAATACAAGGATGAATATCAGCCTCTTCTAATTAAAGCAACCAAAGACGCAAAGCGGTTGAAGGTACGTGGATTGTAATGGATTAAGAGTTTGAGAAACAAAAGTAGCTCTGTGGGGATGGTGGGACGCAGTTGTCTTCTGTCACAAGATCATATTGAAAAGTTTTTGTTTGTGTGTCTCTATTTTTCGGGTTTGCAGCTTCCAAACAAATCGCTTCTGCTGGCTGTGTGTGCTGCTGGCATTGGGGGGACCTTTCAGTATGGATATAATATAGCTATCATCAACGCACCCACAACGGTAATAATTCTGCTGCCTCTCGCTGGACTTTATCCTACTAAAAATAACTAATTATAGATCTAAAGGACACACACACACACAGGAAAATCTCATGTTGCTGTGGTTTGTAGCCACGAGTCTGTACATGAGCAGATGTCATCTGATATAATTACGTGCACAGTTGACCTGATTAATACCAAGTACAGCAGTATTTTACATGCTTTGCACTCGTGTTGCTGAGACACTGTTTTTCTGCTAAAGTTTCTTCTTTTATCTGCAGTATGTGCAAGATTTCATCAACCAAACCTGGAGCCAACGTTACCCAACTGAAATATCAGAAGATGGTCTGACCCTGCTCTGGTCCACTATTGTGTCTATATTCACTTTAGGAGGCCTTATGGGAGCCCTGATTGGTGGAACATTGTCCGTGAAGCTGGGGAGGTACAGACAAAAAAGAAGAAGAAGAAGAAGAACTGGAAAATTGTCTTACCTTTTGCAAATAATGGATTTCATTTTTCTTTCCAGAAAAGGGACACTGCTGACCAATAACATATTTGCATTACTGGCCGCTCTCCTGATGGGTCTGAGTTACCCCACAGGGTTATTTGAATTCCTCATCATCGGGCGTCTCCTCTCTGGATTAAATGCAGGTAAATGGGAACATGGATTAGATTTAAGATTAATAACGGCTAATATCGCATGTTGCATGAAAAACTTCTGGAATGTGTTTTTAATATTTTATAGGCATTGGCATTTGTGTTCAACCTCTGTATTTGGGAGAAATAGCTCCGACTTCATTACGTGGTGCTATGGGAATGGGCACCTCAATCTTTATCACTGGGGGGATCTTGACTGGACAAGTGATTGGTCTCAGGTGATTATTAAAACACATTAAGCAGTTTTCATATGGTTAAAATGCAAATTTCAAAGAAACATATTGATCTGAAATTCTTTTGGGATTACACAGAGAGCTTCTGGGCAAAGCAGAGCACTGGCCCATCCTGCTCTCTACCACCTGTATCCCAGCTTTTCTGCAGTTCCTGATCCTGCCCTGGTTTCCGGAGAGCCCACGCTATCTGCTCATCGACAAAGGAGATGAGGAGGGTTGTAAGAAAGGTAACATTTCTGCACCCTTCCTTTCATTTCAGATCAAAGGGATTTTATCTTCTGCCAGGAAGTACCACTTAATGCATGTGACAGTGTAAAAAAAAACATGGATGAAGACTCTCTTTGGCAGAAATGACCAGAGGCACGGACATTTATCTTTTCATTTCAAGCATGTGATGAAATTCTGACGGTGGAAACTTTCTCACAGGTTCCCCCCCACGCAAAAGACTTCAGTCACCGTATTGTGTGTTTCCTGTTTGCAGCCCTGAAGCAGCTGCACGGTATAGCCGAATGTGACGGTGAACGGGAGGATATTGAGAAGGAGAAGAATAACATGTCAGGTTTTCAGGCCAAGAAACCCTGGGAGCTCTTTGCTGATCACACTTTACGCTGGCAGCTTCTCACCATAATGCTGCTCAACACTGCGCAACAGCTGAACGGCATCAATGCTGTACGTATATGGCGCCCCTCAGAATGAGCACTTTGATAACTTTACACAAAGAAAGGAGTTTCTTACAAAGTGAATGTTCTGATTTTGTGTGTGTGTGTGTGTGTTTGTATCCGTGTCTATATTCCCTTTAGATTTATTTTTACGCAGGTTACGTGTTCAAACAATCTGGTATTCCCATCGATAAAATACCATACGCAACAGTCGGCACTGGTGCCTGTGAATGCATCACCGCTTTAACATGTGTAAGTATGAGTTTCTGGTCACGTATTTTTAAGTCATGAGAAAATCTTGGGTTGTTTTTGCAGTAGGGCCAGAACATCTCCTTCAATTCAGTTTAATTCCGTTTTATTTATATTGCACCAAATCACAACAAACAGTTGCCTCGAGGCTCACTTGATGCTGACTTGTGCGGTTGCCTTGAAGTTGGCCTCTGGTCCTGTTCTCCACACTTCCACTGAGTTGGAACGGTGATGACGGCTCTTAGGGTCCTGTTGATCTTATATACTGTAGTTCCAGGCATTCCAGGATCCATTTGTGAGACATTGAGTTGTAGGCTTTAAGTTAATCAAGGCGGTGCACAGGTTGGTCAGTCTGGTCTTCACAGCAAAATACCAACAAACGAAACAAAAGAAACGCACACTAGAGGAAACCAGACTGGGATGTGAGGACCATGACAGCTTGTTGTTCTCTGACTTCCCTCCACGCTGCCTTGTTCTTAACCTCTAGTCTTCGTTTCCATGGAGGGCACTTCTCCTTATGGCTGCTCATCCTATAGCCAAGCATTTCAAAGATCACTGTTGCTGTCGTATAGATCAGTGGTTTCAGTGATGGTCATAGTCTGCAAGTGATCTTCTCCTGTATGCCACCTTTGAGACAGTGCAGCTCCTGTCCTATGTGTGAAAAGTTTCAGTCATGCGTACTTGTATTTATGACCTTATCTCTCTTAACTGGAAAAAACCTGGGGCCAACTTTTCTTGTTTTTCTATAAACGTGAGTCGACTTTAGTTTCAAATGTTTCTTGGTATTAAACACAAGAAAGAAAAACAGGGAAAAAAAATCTCCAAAGGTTTACATAAGATAACTGGAAATAGAACAAAAATTGTGTAAAAAGACATGTTTGCCTGGAGTCTTTCTGGTCTTGTGACATGCTGTGTGTCTCACAGGGTATGCTCATTGACCGTCTGGGGAGGAAAGTACTCATCATGGGAGGATACACACTGATGGCTATCTGCTGCATTCTGTTCACAGTCACGTTGTCTTTCCAGGTAATTATCCTCAAGCCAAGAAATACTTAAAAAAGAGCTATTCAAGCCAGGGTTTAAGGGATTATAGTGCACCTAGCTGTGTTAACGTTTCTCTTGTTTAATTTCCTTTCTCTCAGGATGCCAGCCCAGTCGTTCCATACCTGAGCATGGCCTGCGTTTTTGCTTTCATCTTGAGTTTTGGCTTAGGACCAGGTAAAAACGGTTTTCCCTTCACTGACACCTCTGTACCATCAGCTGCGGTTGCACAACAGTAACAGAGATTTCTTTGGTTTCTTACCCCCCGCGAAGGTGGCGTGACTAACATCTTAACCACTGAGCTGTTCACACAAAACGCACGCCCTGCTGCATACATGCTCGCAGGGTCAGTGAACTGGTCCGGTTTCTTCTTTATCGGCCTGGCCTTCCCCTTCATCGTGGTAGGTGATCAAAATGGTTGAGAAGGAGTGGTGATTTTGATTATCTGCTGCATTTAAAACAAACATTTAAACCTTGATGTTGGACAGATCGGGCTGAAGCAGTACTGTTTCCTGGTGTTCTTGGTTATCTGCTCCTTGGTATTGATCTACATTTTCCTCGTTGTCCCTGAAACCAAGAACAAAACCTTTCTTGAAATCCAGAGCGAGTTCCAGGCTTCCAAGAAGAAAAAGATCGGCTGCTCGGACGGAGCAGGGACAATATTGCTGTCAACTGCTATATGAAATGTACATTTTTAAACAGGGTTTTGTCGTCAGTGATTTTTTTTATTTCTCACCCAAATTTAATTATATGGAATTTTTGCATTTTTAATTTCTCCTTGCTCTTTGGACTTAGTTGAACCTGATAAGTATATGTGCTAAGTGCCCTCATTGAGAAGTTGCTACGGCCTTACAGCGTGACCTCATATGGGGATTATTTTACAGCACAACACAATAACCCCAACATGGCTTAACCAAGTATAAAACACTACTGGTCTGAATGAACAATAAGGCGCAGAAAAGCAGATGCAGGGTCTCAGTTAAAACACCTACTGGCCACTTTGTTAGGTACACATGTGCAACAGCTCATTAATGCAAGTACCTAATCAGCCTGTGGTGGAATTTCACCTTTCCAAATGAAAGGACAACAGCAAGCCATTAAAAATTAGAGATAATTGAATATCAGTTAGTCTGCATAATCATACAGAATATTTAACACGCAGAGGCAAAGCAGGAGCCCAAGTCAAGTCAAAATAATGTTTGGCCAAATGGGGACAGAGTTCGTGCTGCCTAATGGCTGCAGAAATCTGGCCAACAAAGCTTTGCACACATGCAATTTTTAGAGCAGATGACTGGAGCACCTTGCACTTTGTAACAGTCGTAATTGTGTAGTGTCTCTTTAAATTTACAGTAGTGATGTCACACGTTTCAACCGCTGCTTCTCTGTATAGAACAGTTTGACAGTTGACAGTTGGTTTATTATAAGACAGTAACGCTTCGGGTTGTATGAACGCTGTTTTCTTTTTATGTTTATAAAGTAAAGCAGCCGTTCGACCGGGCTTTAATAAGGTTGGTGAAGAGTTTTGTTTTTATTAAAGGACAAGCATTGTGGAATTTTCAGTACCAGTGCGTTATTTTGACTGTCTGGCACCTCCTCTCCATCACCGAACACAACCCATCGTTACAACTTGCGCACACTGTTTATATATGTTTGGTTAACCTATGCTTTAAGCTAGTCTCTTCAAAACATGGTGGTACAGGGTACAAGCAAACAATGATTCTGCATATGTTAAGTAAGTGAAAGTTCATTTAAGTATTTTCCATTACATAGCCACAAACTGCTGATCTGCTGGGATTTTCCCACATAACCATCTCTTGGGTTTACAAAGAATGTTTTGAAAAGGGAAAATATCCAGTGAGCAGCAGTTCCCTGGGTGAAAATGACGTGGATCAACATGGATCCACCCTGGCTTGTACAGTATCAATGGTACAGGTCATTCTGAGGAATATTTCCAGCACTTTGTTGAATCTGTTCCATGAAAGCAAAGTTCTGAAATCAAAATGAGGTCCAACCCAGCAGTAACAAGGTGTACCTAAAAAGGTGTCTGGTTGGTGTGTACAGTAATGTTAGTTAATAATGAATTGTACTGTAAAATATAGTTCCTTCACAGATCTTCTAGTTGCTGTTGTATCTGTTTAATTCAGCTAACATACTGTAGATGAAGTGATCTTTATATGTAAAGGCTGCTTTGTATAACTTTTATAAAAAGTGCTCCACTGAGAATTTTCAATAAAGACCAGTTTAATTAAAAGTACAGGAAAAAAAAGTTTCATAATTTTTGATCAAGCTCAAAGTGAACATTGCATGCCATTTAGGCTGCTTGATATTTCAGTTTTCTAATCTTTCAGCACAACATGTGATCTGGAGAACAAAGGGTTTGTAATTTATCACATGAATATAAAGAGTATTAGCAAGAGTAATCAGAGAGAGTGAAAACGTATGAAGAAGTATTAATATTTGCTTATAATATGTACAAAATATATTGAATGAATAAATCATTCAGTAGTTACATGCTTGCATAGTTACAGTACCAACTGGCATCTCTGAGTAAATCAGAAGACACAAAGTTTGATATAAACCAATGACAGCTTAGTTGCAGTCTGTGGTGTAAATCTGTCTCATGGTTACAACTTAAATGTGCTCACAGGCAACTGGAGATGGCTTGCTTCATCACAGTAATGGCACTGAGTGCTCACGCTGGCTACTACAGATAACTGCAACAAGTACAACAGCTCGCTTTCCTTGGCCAGCTATTGTAACATTATTTTAACCTTGAAATAACCGCTTAAGCAATCCAAATGACAAAAAATGGTCACTCATGACTCCATCGTATTTTAAACAAGTATACCTTTAAAAAAACGGGTTATGTTAGTCACAAATATACTGATTTCATTATCTGTGACACATGTTATATTATGTTCTAATTAACTGTGGTTTTAATCACTGTTACACGGTGGCACTAACAAAAAGATCAGAGGCAGTGCTGGAGGTGGCAGAGTGGAAGATGCTCAGGATTGGAAATGACTATATCAGAGGGACAGGTCAGGTTGAGGTGCTTGGAGACAAAGATAGGGAAGCAAAGCTGAGATGGTTTGGACATGTGCAGAAGTGGGATAGTGGACATACTGGACAAAGGATGTTGAATGTGGAGTTGCCAGACAGGAGGAAAAGAGGAAAACCACAGAGAAGGTTCATGGATGTAGTGAAGGAGGACATGCAGGGGGTTGGTGTGACAGAAGAAAAATATAAACAAAAACAAAAAAACATACATTTAAATTGTCATGACCCCACTCGGTCAATTGAAGGTTAAAGAAATAAAAATCCAGCCCCAAAGATCCAACCAGCTGCAGCAGCTCAGCAACGCAACAAACTCCTGATTCAGATGATTTGCTTCATTTAACAGAAAAATGTAAGCAGGCAAGTGGTTTTTTTTAACATGTTACTGATTTCAAGTAGCAAATTGTTGGCTCAGCAGGAAGCAAAGACCGTACATGGCCAGATTAACTTTCAAGGCATAAATAAGCTGTAGACCTTTGCTGAACCTCCCTGCTCTCTGTTTATGACCACACTCAGACACGTGAAAGTTAAGGAAATATATGGCGTGTAATGAGCACACAAATCAATCCCTAAAGATCCAACCAGCCCCCAACAGCTCAGCAATGCAGCTAACTCCTGATTCAAATGATATGCTTCTCTCTGTACTCCATGCACTCTGCACCCTGCTGCCTTTACGCACACGTCAAAGGCAGTTAACAGACTACTCTTGCCGCTTAATACAGTTTTCTACACGACTAACAAAACTGTGGTAAAGGTGTTAAAATAAAGTTTCATACATGGCCTAAAAGTAAAAGCGGAGTTAGTGTCCCAAACTGATAAAATGTTGCCATTAATGAAATGATGAAAGAAACAAACACAAGTTGGAAAACTACTAAAGATGTTTTGACTGTTTGAATACAGTCAAATATAAAAAAGGAGCAAAGAAATTTTTGCAAGACATCTAGAGAACAAATTAAATGAAGTGTTTAATATCAGCTGCCTATTGGAAAAATCGTGATAGGATAAACCATTTATAACTTTTCCGTTAATCTGTCAGTCTATCTTATATCGACCACTAGGTGGTGTTTGTTCACCGATACTGTTACAAGCTGCAGAAGAAGAAGAAGCCCCTCCCATTCAAGATGGCGATTTAGAGGTTTGGGTCCATGCTCGTTTTGTTGACATTTATTTAAAACCAATTTTACACGTTACTAGTGGAATTACGGCTTCTGCAGCTATGTCGAGACTCATCGTTAAAAACCTCCCTAACGGGGTAAGTAAGCAGCCCGCTCGTATATGAACAGACAGTAATAGCAGCCTTTAGTTTGAGACCACCTGAACTTAACTGTTTTCTGTGCGCAGATGAAGGAGGAGAGGTTCAGATCGATGTTTGCTGCCTTTGGCACTGTGACAGACTGCTCCCTGAAGTTTACCAAAGATGGCAAGTTCCGCAAGTTCGGCTTTGTGGGCTTTAAATCCGAGGAGGATGCAAACAGAGCCTTGAAGCATTTCAATATGAGCTTCGTAGACACATCCAGAGTGACGGTATGACCTCAAACTGTGGCTCCCCCGCACACATTAGTCTGTGCACAGGCGCTTGGATGACGGTGTGTCTGTCCTTTATTGTAGGTGGAGATGTGTAAAGCATTTGGAGACCCCACTAAGGCAAAAGCCTGGAGTAAACACACTCAGAGCCTAGGGCAGGTCAAACCCTCTGCTCCAGCTGACACTGATGGCAAAAAGGTAGGAAACACCTGAATGTGATGGATGTGAATCTGTCACCCTGTAATTAACACCGGTCGTACTTAGTGATATACAGCATATAAAGTTGTCTTCTGATGGCCTAAATATACGTAGTATTTCATGGAATTTGTGTTAACTTTAAAAACATACTGTGTGTGGTTTGAATTTTAGAAGAAGAAGCAGAAAAAGGAATCGAGGAGTGTTCTGGGAAATGTGAGTAAATAAGAAATGCACATTTAACTGCTTTTAAATGGAGATGAGATGGGCAAAGAGATGAGCGCTGGACCTGTTTCCAGACCTGTTTCCCAGCTATCATAGGGTGAGAGACCCTGGATCATCTTGCTGTGAGACAGTAGTGCTAACCACAGCACCAGCATACTGCCGTTACATGAACATCAGTGATTTAAAAATGTCTGCCTGTGATGTATGCTCACCAGATACTTCATTAGCTACACCATACTAGTAAAGGGTTGGACCCCTGTTTGCCTTCAGAACTGCCTTAATTTTTTTTTGGCATACATGCAAACATTACTCAGAGATTTGGATCCACATTGACATGTTAGCATTACACAGTTGCTGCAGATTTGTTGACTGCACATTCATGATGTGAATCTCCTGTTTTACCACCTCCCAAAGATTCACTATTGGTTTGGAATCTGGTGACTATGGAGGCCATTTAAGTACACTGAACTCATTTTCATATTCAATAAAGCAGTTTGAGATGATTTAAGCTTTACGACAACCCTAGAGATGGTTGTGTAGGAAAATCCCAGATGAGAAGCAATTTGACACCAACAACCACACTACTTTCAAAGTTACTTGAATCACGTTTCTTCTGTATTCTGATGCTCAGTTTGAGCTTCAGAAAGTCACGTTGACCCTGTCTGCATGCCTAAATGTTGCTGCCACGTGATTAGCTAATTCAGTATTTGCATTAACGAGCAGTTGAACAGGTGTATCTAATGAAGTGGCTGAGAGTGTACAATATATTTACAGTTTTTGCATACTTTATTAGTTTTTGTATAACATTTAATCTTTGAATATAATTTTATTACCTCATTTCAGCTGGAAGAAGAATCAGACTTCAAGGAGTTTATGTCAGTGCATCAGAACCGAAGCCAAGCCCCAACATGGGCAAACGACACTGCACAGGAAGCCGCCGATCCCGACAGTAGACAGAAGAAGACTCAGAACAAGAAGAAGCTTGCTTCAGATGATTACCTCAACTTTGACTCAGACCAGTCCGAGGATGAGGATGAGCAAGAAGAATATGATGACCATGAAGATGAAGGTTGGTAGTAGTTGTTACATCGTCATAAAAATATAAAAATCTATATTAAAGCTAGAAAACTTTATCTGAAATAAACCATGTACACACACTGACAGAAAATCTGATTTAAAAATATTAGAAAATATTTAGCCATGCACAGTGAATGATTTTTAATTGACTGCTATCCTGTTGCTTTCAGATGCCGCTAAAGAAGCACTGAAGTCTGGCTTATCAGATATGGACTACCTGCGATCAAAGGTGGCACAAACACTAGACATGGGGGAGGATGACGACAACAAACATGGTGATGAGGAAGAAGAGGATGAAGCTCCTTTGCAGCACACAGACAGTGCCTACGAGAGTGGAGACAGGGACAACGTGTCAAAGGTCAAGTCTTCAGTGTCCTCTGAGGAGAAGAAGCAGAGCAAAGTGAAGAAAACTGCCAAGCAGGAGGTGACTGTTCTATCAGAAGTTATCTTTTATCCTGAAATATTAAGAGCGGCACATTATTTCTTCTCACTTTCTACCTGTTTACACCGACCCCCGTCTATTTACTGCAGACCGAACCAACAACGGAGTTCACAGTGAAGCTGAGAGGAGTCCCATTCAATGTTAAAGAGGTGAGCAAACCAGAAACTTCTACATTTCAGCATTTTTCAGCAAATCTCATTTTTAAAATCTGTGACACAAATCTTTTGTTTTCTGTAACGCCAATAGAAACAGATTCGAGAGTTCATGACCCCACTGAAGCCTGCAGCGGTCCGGATCGGGAAGAATGAAAGTGGAAATAGAACAGGTCTGTTAGTGAAATAAGTATTTGTCACATTTACATGTTTATCATTAAACACGTTTTAATACTAGACAAAGATAGCCTGAGTAAATGCAAAATAGAATAGAACTTTAATGATCCCACAACGGGGAAATTCGCAGCAGTTATTAAATGAAAATTGTATTTATTTAGGGAAGAAAGGTATCCAAACGTACCTGGGCCTCTGTGGAAAAGTAATTGTCCCCCTTTGCTAAATCATGAATTACCTGTGATGAACCAAATTGTTTGAGTTCACCACACCCAGGCCTGATTACTGCCAGAAACCACTTAATAAAACCTGTCTGACAAAGTGAAGGAAGCCAAAGATCTCAAAAAGCCCCACAAAGTCACTGATGTGTGTCAGTCTGGAAATGGTTACAAAGCCATTTTTCAGGTTTTACAATTCCAGTGAATCACAGTGAGAGCCATTATCCACAAATGGAGAAAACTTGTGATGTGATGTGAAGCTTATACTTGATTTCCCTTCTTGTTGCCAAGAGTGTCACAACTAGATATTAAGTTTTGGGGGGCAATGACTTTTTCACACAGGGCCAGAAAGGTTTGGATAAAAAAAAAAATTCCATCCATAAGTTAAATCTTTATTTAAAAATTATATTTTGTATTTCCTCGGGTTATCTTTGTCTAATATTCAAATTTCC
>VOQJ01016925.1:17056-32754 GCA_015052665.1 Apistogramma diplotaenia | reverse complement strand
AATTTTTAAAAATAAAAATAATTTTTTTTCTGTCATTTTTTCCCTGCATTACGTATTTTATTTTCTTGTTTGTTTAAAAAAAAAAAAAAAGTCCTTTGAGTCATGTGACCTTGACTGTCGTAAACTGACAGCGGTGTCGCGTCCTTATTTTGGTGCTGAACTTTAGATTTAAATGTTTAACTTCCGTTTATTTATCATTAAGAAGCTATCTCGGGATATTTTACCAAAACTGACGACGTGAGCAAAGTACGTTGGTTTCGAGGTAAGACGTTATATTTCAGCCAGCTAGCTACTTAGCTAGTGTCACAACAGCAGAAACCTATGCGAGCTGGTTATGTTACACGTCTGTTAGTCTGGATTTAATGTCATGACTACGTCGACACACTTTTCACAAACGAGAAGAGCTAGCTACACAGTCGCATGACATACAGAATGCCCTTTCACCTTTGTTCAAATCCCTTTCATTATGCTGAAAACGAAGACATTTCATGTAAAGAAATGATTAAAAATCATGTTCAATCATGTTTAGAATGATGCTCGTTTATCTTCGTATGTGGGATTTCCTCCAATCAAAGTTATCTATGTCTACCGATTGTCTTCCCCTTAATGTTCACTATGAATGTAACTAATGGATCCACGTAAATATTTTCATAAGCTACCGGATACAGGATGTTTTCATCTACAGAGAAAAATATTTCTTCATGTATCTGCAATATATGGCACGTGTGTCCACGCCATACTAACTGATTGTATGTAAATCCACTGCTCAAAAATTGTGCTCAATATCTGTACTGATAATAGACTGGGCAATGTGTTCAGAACTAAAGGATGGCACATAGTTTAATGTAACAGAAAATTATGAATCTACAGAGGGCTGAATTCAAAGACACTGCAAAATTCAAAATGATGCAGCAGGCTAGTTCATTTTGACAAAATTTCATTGCAGCAGCTCAAAATAGTACACAGTGCTTGTGTGCCTGCCTGACGATGTCAGGGCATGCTCCTAATCAGACAATGAATGGTGTCCTGGGAAATGTGGACCAGGGTATCACTGAGCTCCTAAACAATGCGAAGTGCAACCTCACAGCGTCGAATGGACGGAAACATAATGTCCTAGAGGTGTTCTGTCAGGCAAGTGTGTGGGCCAGTTAGTGCTATCGATTCCTTCATCCTCCAGGAACCGCCTGCATGCTCTCACCACGAGGCATTTTTGTGCACCAGGAGGTACCCAGTTGTCAGGGATGTTGTTTCCATCCTGCCCTCTTTCTGCAATCTCCTCTTCGCTTCTCTTGTCCACTGTACATTGCATTGGACGGTTGACCCCAGCTATGTAAACTGGCTTCACTCCCGCTCATTCACACACACATATTCTATCTTGCTTCTACTGACCTTCATTCCTCTTCTCTCAAGAGCGTACCTCCACCTCTCCAGGTTCTTTCCTATCTTCTTTCTACTGAAATAGTCTCAAACAGGAAGAACAGATGTAATGAAATAATTGAGTACTTATGGTACTGTGGAGAAAAAATGAGAAATTTCTCTCTTCTTTTTACAGTTCACCCATCCCAGCTATTTGTCGAGCTTGATGATGGGTTTCTGGCAGCCGGTGACTAATCTTAGAGATTATGTGTCCCAGAATCCTCCAGGAACAACATTTTTTCTGTGTTTGCTGACTCTTGCTCTTTCATTCATCGGCTTCAGCTCTTACACCTACACTCACACTCTGCCTAACCCTGACATAACAAAGGTAATGACTCATTTAAACAGGATCTATTATGCTTTTTGCTGTTTTTTTTTCTTTTTTTTTTGCTGCTTTGCTTTTTTAATAACAGATTGTGAAATGCGAGAGTCACTTTTATATAAAAGATGCCAAATGTATATACATTTGGTACTATTACAGTAGTTAGATGCATTCAAACATTCCCCAAGTTTCAAATAGATAATGTCTGCTTATGTGCACATAATCCTTTTGTGCCAAAAGCTAGAACTGCATCCTGGTCTAATCCCTCTGTAGCCAAAAGTTTTTTTTTCTACTCTTGGCTTTTTCTAAGGCTCAAATCTTCTGTCCGTGAGAGGCAAGTAATCAGAAATTTGTCCTAAAGTTAGAGGAATTAACATAACTGGGTTCAAATACAGAATGAATCAAGGCCTGACATCAAACCAGAGCTGGAAGTGATTAGAGTGGGTCTCCCCACTAAAGTGAGCTCATTTTCGACCATGCTTTCTTTGAATAGATAATAGATGTTGGTGTGCATAGGAAACATGATACTGTGCAGGCTGTGACTGAATGCACCCATGTATTCTGTGCTCTTTATATAATTCGTGCACTTTATTCTTCTCATAGGACTGGAATCGTGTGTTGTCTTCCTTTTCGAGATTCCAGCTATGTGTGAAAGCAAGTGCAAGTTCACCAGAACTGAGTTCCTCAGTCCATCCACCTCTAATTGAATCAGAAGAGGACAGAAAGACTTCAGTTAACTCAATCAAGAGTCCTTCTCCTGACACCTATTTACATCTCAAGGTTCCTCTTGCTCTTGTGAATTCCAGCTCTCCAAGTGGCTCGCTGACAGACCTCAGTCTACACACAACTTTGAGAGCCAGTCAGCTACATATTGGGGGTTAGTTTGGCAGTGGAGCAGTTTGGGTCTGAAATTCAGTGGAGGTTTTTTATCACCATGCATTCTGATTGTTATTATTTTTACTCCCCAGGTAATGAAATTGTTAATTTGACACTAGAGTTTTTATCTGACAACAGTACCTACACTTGCCTCACAATAAGTGCCCCACGTGACCTCCTGCCCACGAGTGTGTAAGTTTGTCATGTTCCTGTAAGTGCATCTTTCTAAATTTAAGTAGTGCTTAACTATGACTATTGACCTAAAAAGTCAGTGAACTTGTGAATTTTGTTTTTCTGTGGTTTCTGTGGTTTAATATACTTAAATGAAGTCGTCCTCCGGAATGCCCTGAATCCGAGAAAAATGTTTTATCCATCTATGTGGAAGCGAGCAACCAGCCACCTTCAGCATCACAAACCTGCTACAGTCTGCACTCCACGGACGATCCCGCTCTTACAGTGATGTTAACAGAGGTAGTATGTTGCACATGAACAACATAGCTTGTTCAGCCACAATTCTGAGTTTTTTCACCCTCATTTATCCCCTGCTCCTTTAGGAGGAACAGAGTGTGGCAGTGCAGCATCTGCTGGAAGTCAGTGTGTGTCTCCTCGGAGTTTGTTTGATGCTCTGTTTAGCTGCTTGTCAGTCACAACCACTAAAACGCCGCAACCAGTGGAATGGACTGAGCCAACAAAGTGTAAGTCTTCACTGCCTGCTTTTTAGAACCACTTTTCAGAAATGTGTAGAGACTGCTTAACTTAACTTTGCTACTTTAATCACAGGAGCCCTTGATAGACAGCTGAACAATTATCTCAGTCGATGGTTGAAAGAGAGGAAGACGTCTTACTCCCTAAAACGACATCATGCAGAAGAAACCAGTTTGTTGGTGGATTACTCCTAACTGTGAAAACATCTATATAATACTGTTTTAGAGAAAGCTCTGCTAAACTCATACTAGGGACTAAAGTTAGGCTTTATCAGCCTCTGTTGGATCAGTTCTGACCAATATCTGTCTCTCACAAGTTTTGCAGTATTGTTACTGTACAATATGTAAAAATCCATCTGAGAAATATGACCATGATGGAGAAGCAGTTAATATTATTAATGTAAAGACAAAAATAAATGTTAAATAAAGTTGATGCTGAAGAAATTGCTCAAAACTGAAGAAAAGTGATTTAATGTAAGCTTAAATTGCTATTATATGTGCCTTATGTATTTTGTTCATTTAATAACAAATTGTGAAATGTGAGATAATAAACATAAATGGAATTCATGTCAAGCATACCATTCCTGTCTAAGAGTCACTTATATAAAAGATGCCAAATCAACACACTAAACTTTGAACTAAGTCTTGAAACAATTAAGAGGAAGTTTAGTAACCATTGGTTGATTAGAGATTTATCTTTATATGGCTGGGTGCACTTGTTCAAAGCTGAAGGTACATCTAGAAATGTACAGTATATGTTGTATTGTCTCTTCACAGCTCACTAAACATCAAGTAATTTATAAGTTTATTTGGAAGAATAAGCCCCAATATTTAGGGGAAGAAGTCCTTTGTAATACCAGAGATTGTGGAGGTCTTGAAATTCAAGATTTCAGTTCTCTAAGTTTGTTTACAATTAAATGGGTTATAAAATATTTTTAAAATTATCTGTAATATCTTCCCCAAAAATGTGTTTAGTCCTGTTGGTATCAGAGAGAACTTCTCTGTTGATAAAATCCCTATAAATTTTTCAGATGCTGACAGCTGCGCTTTTAGTCCCCACATACTGTACATACTTAGTTTGGAAAAATAAGGACATCCATTATAAAAATTTGCCTTTTTTTTGTTTTTTTGTTTTTTTACACACGTTTTGATAATGGCATCCTGACGTGGTCAGTTGCTTAACTGAACCTGAACGTACTTCAAATGTATCAGCTGTCCAATGGTGATACTTTTCAACGGCAATCGGCAGTGTTAGAGGGTTAACAAATCAGGCACCAAACCAGATTTCCTACACTTTGTTATTAGTTCAAACAATAAAGCATCATATAATATATATGTAGTATCCTGGCACCATATGCCATTGTAACCTTTGTTGAAGCATTATTTTTTTAAATTTAGTCAGTCCTTTCAATTATTGTCTGCACCTTTGTTATTTAATATGTGTACCCATTCACAATATATTTATGAAGTGAATAGGGTTAGGGGTTACAAAGAAGGAATAAATTAAAGAAACCCGAGGGAACAAAGGGAACAAATTTAAAGAAATGTCTCCTCTGTTCAGCTATGGTTGATGCCATGCTTGGACGAATGTGAACATGAGTAACATCAACTTTTAGTGCAGCTAAAGCAAGTCTTGAACTTGGCATCTTCAAGGCCATACTTCTGCACTTTCTTTGAAACATCAATTAAATGGTCCCCAGTTCGTAAAAACTGCATCAGTCAAATCTGCTTACAATTTTTTTAAAAGTTCTTTACTTTTCCTTAAAATATTTTCCTCTGGTGGTTATTCCTATATACCCTATTGTGCATTTTTATACCCTATTGTGCATTTTTTTCATTACTTATTATTAATCTCTGTCTCTCTTCCACAGCATGTATTTTCTATCTATCTATCTAATGCCTCCTTGATTCCTTTGAATGTTTCTGTAAGTGCCTGAAAAAAAGTAAATATGAGAATTTTTAAAAAGTAGTTAGACAATATATGTCTAGTAGAAAATTACCTGATTATAATATTTCATCTGCATATCAACTGCAGTAACAAACAGTTCCCAAATTAGGAATAGGATTTTTTTTTTTTGCCGTGTTATATTATCAGTGTGTTTGATTCTAAGTACACTTTTCATTTTATGGCCCCAAAGGAAATGCTTTAAGATCTGAAAGTGATCAACTTCTGAAGCTCCCTTGAGGTCCCAGCAGACTGGTGCACCGGTATGTTATTTCATCTACGCATCGTGATGTCATCCAATCATCTTTTAGAATCATAACACGGTAGCGTCCTATTGTCCATAGCTATTGGGTGAGTATCGAAAAATAGAGGCGGGATTTGCGCAGACCAGGGGGAAAGTAAAGACCCAACCATCGACGTTGAGGTAGTTGGAGCTTCGCGGCCTTGGGGATCGGTTATGTCAAGGAAAACCAAAATGTAACGTTATTAAGTAGTTGGACTAACTATATTAGAGAGGAGTCCATGCAAAGTCGCTGTCATATGAAGGCGCTTGGCAGAATCGGTTGAAAGCTAACGTTAGCTTCATTTTCCCACAGTGTAAAGCTAGCTAGCGGAGGTTTTCTCAAACATTCCAGCGCTAATGTCGGTTAGCTGCTAATGTTAGCCTGCTGTTGATAACAGTTTCAGCATACTGTCTGAACCGTTGGTGTCATGTTCTGAACTAAACGTGACTTGGAAATGTTTCACAGAAACCCAGCCAGCCAAGGACCTGACTTCTGCTCAAACGAATGCACGTTAATGTCTTCACCGCCAATGCCGCGCCTGAAGACGCGCTTTGCTTTGATCATAACACATTTTGTTGTTCCTCAGCAGGCCTCCCACGTGGTACTTTCTGGTACCTTCACCTGCGGAGTGGCTTGTAATTACATAGGAGTGTCTCGTCTGACTTGTAGTAAATTGTAAACACCAGCTAATGTCAGGCCAAGCTTTGGATTTCAGGCAGTGGATTAAGGACGCGTGCAGATAAATCAGCAGGATTTCTGATTGTTTCTTTCCATTTTTAGGATGAAAGCGCTGAACTAGTAGGGCGTCTTCGGTCAGCAAGAAGACGAGGAGGTGACCAGGAAGTTCATAGTTAACAGTTGTGAGTGGCCATGGCCTACTCCAGCTACAGCAACCTGAGCAGGGCGCAGCTTACCTTCGAATACCTGCACACAAATTCGTAAGTACCAAGATTTTGGTAATTAATATCCCTTTAAGATCGCTACACAGAATTAAAGCTAGTTGGGCTTAATGGTAAAGCTATCAAGTAATGTAGACCTACAATTCACTGTATACAACTCACATCATACTTGTTCTTGAAAGATGTCTGAAAAGCCTACAGCAACACAGTGCCCAGCAATGTTTCTATTGATGCTTTACAACACTCTAATTTACACTGTCTCTGTGCCAAACTAATGGCTTGTTAAATAGCTAATAAAATGTACTCCTGACAGAAGAGGGGAACTTTTCTCCTTTTTTGTTGCATGCCATTTTATATTAAAAACATGTTCACCTGCTATCAAAAATATTTCTGTCTGTATGCATGCACCATTCGAGGCCTAAACTGATCTTTGGTTTTTCAGTTTGGTTAATAGCTGGTGCTAATATCATTTTTCTTATTGTGTTTTGTTACGTTTTCTTTTTTCCCCTTTTTATCCCATGGAAAGAAAGTTATTTAAAAACTCGTTTGCCAGTATGCTGTCAGCTAAAATCAGCTGATAGCGATGTTACTACCAATTTGTTAGACATATCAGCTGTTTCTAAACTTGACAGTGCTGATGTACATGGCATGGGATATGGAAAGTGTAGTAAAGTATCAGTTAAAAGTTTGGATACACTAACCCAATGGGTAAGAGTGTACAAACATTTGGTACTCTGTGTACTTAAAACATGAGTTTCAAGACATTCAGGAGTGAAGGTGTATGTTGGTGGTCTCACATGTTGAAATTAGGATAACTGTTCTTGCATCAGTCATTTTCCCCAAAAAAGCAGGTAATGTTGGTTGCTTGGCGGGATTAATCACCCAGTTGGATCAGTAATGACACAGAAAAAAAGAGAAGTTTTATTTTTGAATCGTATGTAATGTACAGTGTATGTGTGGCTTATATTCAGGGTAGCTTGTAGCATCCTTTGTTGTTGTTTTGCCATAATATAATAATATAGTATTTTCACTAAGTTGTAATACAGAAAAATTGTTAATTGTCATGTGAAGGATGGATAATCAGTCCTTGAAGATGAGCTTATAGTTTTAGTTTTACAATTAGGTATAACTATATTGCCTTTTACGTTTGAGGAAATTACAGTTTCTATAACTAAACAATAACCACACACAGACTATTTACGGAATTCAGAAGCTGTCAGAAAGTATCTTGTATGGCCTCGTTCTCCGAACTTCCCATGTTAGTTGTTACTGTATTAATGAAATATGTGGTCTGATTTTAGAACAACCCACGAGTTCTTATTTGGAGCCTTGGCAGAGCTTGTGGACAATTCAAGGTAACTGTGATGATTTTCAGCTGAATATTTGATAAATTCTAGTCTCTAGTAGAACTTGCATTAGCCAGATATCATTCTTCTACCGAGCAGAAAATCTCACATATTTTGTTTCTTTCACAGAGATGCTAATGCCACACGTATAGACATCTACACAGGTACATGTCAGAGTAAAGCATCCTGTTTGATCCACTGAAGCCACTAGGTCATTCTTTTTTAATATCTGTCTTTTGATTTCCGGTTTTTGTGACAGAAAAAAGACCAGAGTTGAGGGGTGGCTATATGCTTTGTTTTCTGGATGATGGCATTGGGATGGACCCTAGTAAGTCTTGACTAAATTATCAGAGGGAACTTATAGCAAGGATATTGTCATTTTCATAGGTCTGATATGAGCTTATATAAAGTGTGTAATTTGAGTGTTCAAACTCATCAACTTTTGTTTATTATTATTATTAGGTGAGACGACCCATGTGATTCAGTTTGGAAAGTCAAACAAACGGTCTCCTGAGTCCACTCAGATTGGGCAGTATGGAAACGGACTGAAATCGTGAGTCCTTCTATGATTGTTCAGTATTCCTCTTTGGTATTGAATGTGCAGTTGTACTCTAGAAGTTTAACATTTTCACGTAAAATTTAAATGTGTTTCCATAGGGGCTCTATGCGCATTGGAAAAGACTTCATCTTGTTCACAAAAAAGAACAACACATTGACTTGCCTTTTCCTTTCGAGGACTTTCCATGAAGAGGAAGGACTAGATGAGGTTGGTGCCAACTGAGAAACAATTAAAGATCTGGGTCATACTGTAGCCACTCACCACACATTCATTTCAAAGTGAGCTTTGATTATGTGTGTCTGTACTCACAACTGTGTGTTAATCAGTGCTAGGGATGCCAGCTCTGATCACTGACCATCATCCATGGTTATCTCCCTCCAATCTGTGTAAACTGTGTTCTGTGCTTGCTACTCACCTCAGATACATGTTACCATCAAAATGTTACTATCAGTTACTTCAGCAGTTGAGTATTCTGTTGATTATTCCATTGATTAATTGAGTAATAGGAGAAGAAAGTCTTCTGCTTTATAAATGAGCAATAATAAATATTCAAAACCGCTGGGCGATCAACCGCTGGCTCGAACTCCGGTGTGGTTCTAAGACTTTAAAGGAGGATGAAGAAAAGTGAACATTTCAGCATTCTCAGAACTGAGGTTTGCTTTAATGCAACATTTTCTGCTGTAGAAAACATCTTCTGCAGAAAACAGATGTTAATAATTCATTTTAATAATAATGAAGTGTTAAGTCCAACAGTCACAGGTCCCAATAGTTTTACTGTCATACAAAGAAAAAGGCTTATTTATATATTATTACATATTAATACAACTTCACTGGTTCCCATGCCTGTCTAACAAACTAGGTTGGTTGACCTACATAACGCTCTTATAAAGCGCTTTAAGTGCTCAACTAGAGTAGAAAAGCACTATATAAGAACTAGTCCATTTATATTTAACAACACCAGGGACAGCAGTGAGGCGGACCCAGTCAAGCGTTTAGCTGACACACTCCGATGCACGGCACAGTGGCTCTGCAGTCACTCTTCACGTGAAATCAAAGCTTCCTGTTACTGTAGGGACTCTGACAGTGTATTGGTGTGTGCCGGCCAATACGTAATGAGGCCTATCCCAGCCAACACACAAGCTAGCAAAAATGAGTTGCAGAGAAACAAACTTGGGGCTCGCACTGATTCAGGGTTATGGTCAGTTGTGTTTTTCATGCACTTTATATTTATTTTTGCAGTGTATCTTATTTTGAAGGCATGTTTAAACATTACCATGGTGACCAAAGAGCATTGAGGGCACAGAGGATATTACTCAGGATGTTACTGATAAATTTGCATACAAGTATACAAAATAAAATAGTCTAACATTAAACCAGTCCATTGCACAAAAAAAGGTTGTGGACCACTGGTCTAATGTACCCCATTGTTGGAGGTATTGCTGCCTTAAAAAGCAGGATGCTGTCATCAGACTTCAGCAAAACAACTGCTCCGCCTGACAAATTTGTTGTAACATGTTGTGGAATGCAAATCATGTGGTTAAGGTCACATTCAGTAGTCTCAGTCTGCCCAAAGTTAACTCCTCTGGGTAGTTATATTTAAGATTTTTCATACCCTCCTCTATAGGTGATAGTACCTCTTCCCTCTTGGGATCTGAAGACCAAGGAGCCGCTGACTTCTGATCCAGAAAAGTATGCCATAGAGACAGAACTGATCTTCAAATACTCACCTTTTAAAAATGAAAAGCAGTTGATGGAACAGTTCAGCAAAATAGAAGGGAGCAGTGGTAAGCATTTAAATGTGTCTCCATGTTAAGATATTCGTTTTTATTTAGCTACCAGCTTGAGCTTCATTGCTTGCCAATGGCATTTTTGATAATTGTTGCTTGCTACTGGTGTGGCGTTTTGTTATTTAAAGGTACACTAGTGATCGTCTATAATTTGAAGCTGATGGACAATGGAGAACCAGAGCTTGATGTAGAGACAGACCACCAGGACATACTGATGGCTGGGACACCTGCTGAAGGAGTGTGAGTAGTTGTTACTTGGTGTGATACCACACTGTGTGTGTGTGTGTGTGTGTGTGTGTGTGTGTGTGTGTGTGTGTGTGTGTGTGTTACACTTCAGTTGCATAATTAAATTTAGAATATTTGATATCCTATGGTGTGCATGTGCTGGTGAGTATATCAAGTGCTTATCCACAGGGGATACCAAAGGGACTCTCCAGTAGAGCCAGCGAGGTTTAATATTTAATTTAAATTCAAGCTATGTATTGGTTTGAAAAAATGTAAGTCTTTATTTCAAGCTTTCAACATCAGCAATCCCACAGATAGTTGTCTAAGGGTACAGACATGGATGCAACTGCAAGCTGACTTGGTGCAGAAGGCAGAAAACCACAAGAAGTAAAAATAGTTAGATGACAGCATGTCTGATTCATCCCCTCCTATTCACAGGAAGCCAGAGAAGAGGTCGTTCAGGGCCTATGCTGCTGTTTTGTACATTGACCCACGCATGAGGATTTTTATCCAGGGTCATAAAGTCAGGACTAAGAGACTTTCCTGCTGTCTTTATAAACCAAGGTAATACAGTAATGCACATATACATTCTGTAACTTCTTTATTCCAGTGATCACAGTTTTGACTTTGTTTTTTTAAGGTGTTATAAATACTCATCAACTCGGTTCAAAACACGTGCTGAGCAAGAAGTGAAGAAAGCTGATCATCTTGCAAAGATTGGTGAGCCAGTATTTTATTCATCCTGCAAATTAAAGTTTGCTTTAGCTTTAGTTGATTTGACAATAATGTGGTGTCTGTTTCAGCGGAGGAGAAGGCCAGAGAGGCAGAAAGTAAGCGCATTTCTTTGGAGGCCAGGTTAGGAGATGATCTATCAAAAGACTCACGGGTAAGTGCAAGTGCAGCTGTGCAGTGTTTATGTAAAGTAGGATTTTAGGCAAGGCCAATTTATTTGTGTAGCACCAGTTGATGACAAACCAAGACAAAGTGCTAAACACGTAAGTCATAAAGCTGAATTTTAAAGGAACACAAGGAAGACATAAAATATGAGATTAAGAACAGTTAAAACAGCATAGAAGGTTATCCAGGTGAATAAAAATAAGACTGCTGAAATATGCTATGCAAGATGTGAATAAAGTATGGACTTTTAAAGTGTAAAATCTGCCACACTCTACCTGAAACGTTGCAGCATTTTATGGTATGTGGTGTTTTAAAGTTGGTTCTGGTCTGTTGATGTGAGACTGGAGAAGAGTTGGAAGAGTTGAAGAGTTTGACATATTTAAGTGCCACAGATGCTGAAGGAAGGCTACTTCTGGTTTGACTCTGGGTCTATTTATCACACACACTTAGCAGCACTGACAAGTTTGGGTGTGACAAAGTAATTGCCACAGTGCTGAAGACTGTTAAAGCCTGAATTATGCTTCTTTGTCTGGTTTTTGCAGGGCATACAAACATAACCCAAAGTCCACTCTGAACCGTCAAAATCATTGCAGGCTGCGTCAACCTAACATGTAGTTTTCTCGAGAGGTGTGTGTCATGGTTCTGTTATAGGTTACAACATAGGCTTAAGAGGGGATTAACGGTTATTACCTAGGCCCAACACAGAAGCATAATTCAGGCCCAAGACCTTAAAGTGCCACAAAGTTTCTCAAAGCTCGCAGGAACACATTTCAAAAACCATATACTGTATATCAACTTCAAATAGTTTTCTGAAACAAATCAAGCATACAGTTTTACAGATTTTTCAGATGTTGTGGTTAAATGTTATTTTTTTAAGAATGTTTGCTGCCTAATAAATGTAGGCTGTGTGTTTGTCAGAGTCTTGTAGTATTTGTGTTAGGGTGCTTATATGTGCAGTCTTAATCAGCCTCATTAAAAAGCAGATTTATGTCCACATGTTCAGACATGGCATGGTAGTGTTTGGACATGGGTAAGAAGTATTTGCTCAGTGCAGGGCACATATAGCTATATGCCACCTACCACTACCACACAACCCCCCCCCCAAAATGACAACATTTTTGATAAATTTCTTACTAATGTTTCCTCCATTTTTCTCTGTCAGGCAATTCTGAGAAAGGTCCAAGATGCAGCCATGATGCTACGAAGGGATGCTGACATGAAAAAAAGGATTCTTGAAGCCAAACAAAAGTATGATTAACAGAAACGCCAGACCTTGTAGATTATAAGCTGGTAAAACCCTGCTCCTCCTATTGGCTGGTAATATACAGTAACAGTCATGGATGCACGTGTCTAAGCTTTTGACTGATATTGTACATATAAAATTACCTCCAATTAAGAGCTATTCCTCTATTTATTTATTTTGCTGACCAAAATGATTCATATGTCAATTTTATGTAAATATGTTATACATAGTGTGTTCTGTTATTATTTGGTGTAGATTTTGGTGGATACTTTTATTTTTCCTTATGTTTTTTCTCAGTCTACATTCCTTCCTTGTTCTTCAGAGCATTGAAGGAGCCCAAGGAGCTGAATTTTATATTTGGAGTCAACATTGAACAGCGCGACCTGGACGGGATGTTTGTGTACAACTGCTCTCGTCTCATTAAGATGTATGAAAAGACCGGTCCTCAGCTGGAGGGAGGCATGTAAGTAAAATGCGATGAAAGTCTGAAAAGTGACAATAAATGATTAGGTTGCATTATTTATCGGTTATTTGGTTTGTGTGTTTTAGGGCGTGTGGTGGTGTGGTTGGAGTAGTGGATGTCCCATATTTAGTTTTAGAGCCTACTCACAACAAACAAGACTTTGCAGATGCTAAAGAGTATCGACATTTACTGAAATCCATGGGGGAGCATCTGGCTCAATACTGGAAGGACACCAACATTGGTAAGTTTTCCAGGATTTGCTGGATTTCTGTTTTTAGCTACACCTTAACTTTCCAGTTAAAATCCACTTTCCTGCTGGTTTTAAGCGTGTTCTAAGATTGGTAGAATGTTAGACAATTCCAGTACAGTTGTTATCACTGTTGTTGATCTGCAAGCCTCTGAAGAGTACTAAGCTTAGAGATGATCTTACCTCAGGACGTTCCTTTTTGATACAGGTGGCAGGGATAGAGAAATGTTTGAGTCAGAGGTGAAGTTTAAGGTGACGTTTTAAGTTTCATTGCAGCTACATTAAGGGTTTTCTTTAAAAAACAATTTAACATCTTGATTTAATTATAACAAGTGATTCTATGCAGCGATATTTACTTTGATCTCACTTCCGCATTTGTGTTTGTCATGCAGCACAGAAAGGCATAGTTAAGTTCTGGGACGAGTTTGGATATCTGTCTGCCAGCTGGTCTGCACCACCATCATCAGAGTTGAGATACAAGAGACGTCGCGCCATGGAGATACCACTTACTATTCAGTGTGGTAAATTATGGACACATCCATACAGGACTTGCTGTATCTTAATTTTGTGCAATAAATTCACTCTGATTATGCAAAATTTTCTTTTGTTTTTTGTTAAAGATAAATGTTTAAAGTGGAGAACGCTGCCTTTCCAGATGGATGCAGTGGACAAACGCTACCCAGATAGTTGGGTGTGTCTCATGAACCCTGACAGCACCCAGGACAGGTATGAACACAACAAGGGTTTCCAGATAACTTTAATATATTCATTCATTTCCATAACTGATTTTCTCACTTGGTGTCATTTTTTGAAGTTGATGTACTTATTTGTTGTTTTTGATTGCTAAACAACTGTTTTTATGTATAATTTAAAAAGAATTCAACAGAATTATAATCAAATTATACAACTAAATTGTTTCTTTATAGAGAAACAGCAGAAATTCTTACAGCTACATACAGTAGTGATGATGTGATCGCAATAGCTCAACTGAAATAAATAAAGCTGACATAAAACTACTGAGTGGAGTTTAGAACAATCATCTTGTTCTCCATTGAGGGGACGACAGTCTTATTAGAAACATAACTTATATATATGTATATCCTTGTATATACATAACTTTGTATAATGTTTGTATATTGCATTTTTAGATGTGATGCTCTTGAACAGAAACAGAATCTTCCATGTGGTGTTTTGAAGAAAGATAAGCTAACAGCTGAAGACAAACAAAAAGAGCTGGCAGAGAAAATCAAACAGCAGCAGGAGAAACTGGAGGCCTTGCAGGTAACTTGTCCATTTGTCACTGTGTTTTTGTTTTTTATTTCTCTCCTTTTTGTGTATATCATTCCATGTATATTCTGTTGGTTGATGTCAGAAAACCAGCACCATCAAATCTGCAGCAGACTTAAAAAAGCTACCATTGGAGGTCAGCACGAAACCAACCGAGAGTTCCTCTCAGGTAAAAAAACAAAACAAATGTACCATACGTCATTCTGGACCAGTTTTTCATTCTTAACAGTGTGAAGTTAGGTTTTAAGATTTCACAAGCAATGTAGATCTCAAATTACTATTTTACTTCTTTCTAATTATCACCTTGAAACAATAGTTTTGTCTCCTTTCATATTTTGCCAATTCAGGCAACTAGGTCTTCTGAAAGGTCTATAGCACGCCCACGCTCCCCACCACTCCCAGCTCACCTCAAAAATGCCCCGAGTGCCCCACCAGGACGTACAGCTTCTCAGCGTTCCAGCCGAACACCTGCCCCACCGCCTCCTCCACCAAAGGTTGAGCCATCCAGGTCCAGAGCTGCAGCAAAACCTCCTCCACCTGCAGCAAAACCTGTACCCAAAGCTACTGCCAAAACACCTCCAGCCAGCCGCAATTTACGTGTACGTTACAAGCTTGATGAAATAGAAGGTTTTAATGTTAAAGTATTTGATATGGTTGCATGTACAAATCCAACCTTAAAGCAGTGTAAAATACCCAAAGCTGTCTCCTCATGTAGGCATCCACCAAAGCTTCACCTGCCAAACCAGCAGCTGTTGCACAGCGCAAGAGAATAATAGAGCAGGATGAGAGTGAAGAAGAAGAAGAAGAAGAGGAGGAGGAAGAAGAAGAAGAAGAAGGCAGTGAGGAGAGTGAAGAAGAACCACAGACAAAAAAATCCAAGATGGCTGCAGCTGCCAGTAACCGTGCTAAAGTGGTCGAGAAGGCCCCGCCTCCCAAACGCGGAAAGTTGGATGAGGTAAATAAGAGAGATAAACGTTACAGATGTGTAATTCTACTGAAAGTACATTACAGCTGTGGAAAACTATTGTACATCAAATGATGATGGTTAACCATTTAACACTGAGCGTGTTTCAAATGTGCCGCTGTTCACAAACTTCCTGCAACAATGCAAGTGAAATTACCGTAACAGCCACATGTTGGCTTGGAAGTGCAATTTCTCAGCTTTCAAAAACCATCAGGACAAACCACCGTGTAATTA
>VOQJ01016925.1:0-11696 GCA_015052665.1 Apistogramma diplotaenia | reverse complement strand
GGCGACCTGCCATTCACCCGAGCCAGGATAGGATCTTTCTTTCAGGAAAACCCGGTCCTGAGGAACCCGTTTTTAGAGGATACCTTGCTCAGAGGATACCTGAAGAGACACCTGCCTCAGGAGGTAAGCAGGGATTAACTGTTTTACCTTAGAAAGGGTGTCATATTAGCAGGTTTAGAGGCAAGAGTAAGGGGTCACAATAAATAAGTGTCCACATAAGGTGTGTATAAATATATAGTGGTCTTTTGATAGCTGTGCTCAAATGTTTTCTTCTTGATAGGTGGAATAAGAAGCATTTAGTAAATGCACAGTGTTAGTGTTATATGTGATGCATATTTTTCTTTAAGTTTTGCAGCCCCAGTATGAAGTCATTACGTTTTACTTTAATACAAACAAAAAAAACCCCCCATAAATTCATGACAATTTGAACAAAACAACTGGACAGGACTGTCTTATCAGGTAAACATGCCGATATGTTTCATAAGGTCTGTGATTTCCAGTATGCATGTACATTTGTTTACAGGGGGTTTTCTCAGACTTGTGTGCCTTTGGAGAACATGTCGCTAAAGAGGTGGACGGTTGGGGTAGGGAGTGCGAGGTTAACCCTCCACGATTGGTGCACTTTGATCCCTGGGGTCGCAGAGTGGACCACATTGTGACCTCCCAGGCATGGAAACGCATGAAAGACCTATCAGCGCAGGAAGGACTGGTTGCCATTGGCTATGAGAGATCATTTGGGGAGTGGAGGTTAGGAGGCCGTTTCACTTCCTTATTTCACTTTAGCTCATGTGTCTGATTTAAGTTCAGCAAAGTGTTTTTTTCAGTTTACAGAAGTAAAACTGTGTGTGTGTGTGTGTGTGTTTCCTAGTCGTGTGTACCAGATGAGCAAGTTGTACCTCTTCTCTCCCTCCTCTGGCCTTTACACTTGTCCTCTGGCTATGACTGATGGAGCTGCAAAAGTTATCCAGGTGTGTTAAAACATCTCAAGCTAACGTGACTAATGCAGTGACCTATAAACAAACACAAGCACCATTTTAGCTGTAAATCAAACACTTCTGATCTGTGCAGCTTTGGAATCTGTGCTCAGTGATCACAACAGCAGAACTTCTAATGGGATTCATTTGTAATTACTTACAAGGAAGTAAATAATATTCAAATTATTGAAGTCATCTGATGATTTAAGACTAAATTAAGTGTAAAATTGTAGCCACGAGTTTAACACAATAACATTTTAAGAATATAAATTCATCGTCCTGCCACCTGCCAGACGTTACAGATGATCTCATGCTCAGACCTCATGGCTCAGAGACAGTTTCATCCTAAGAGTTCGGTACCCCTGTAGAACTGTTTGACAGGCCGAGATACCACATAATCATATATATAACCATATCTCTTAAGAGTTTTCACCTTATGCATATTACACCCTGTTTCCTTTAATACTGCATGTTTGTATTGTCTTTTACTTTATAGCTTTTATATGGAGATACATTTTTTTCTTGTGTTTGTATTAAGAAAAGTTGCCTTTGGATCTTGTACAGTGACAATAAATAATAAATTAATAAATTTGATAGAATACATGTTTACACAACATGTAAAAAGAGCAGATGACAATAGAAAGGTTTTCAGGAACATGCAAAAAAAAAAAAGATGTTTGCTCATTTTTGAATGCTGGATTAGTTGCACTTCAGAAACAAAGCAACGCACTGAACAACAAATGTGTCCCAGCTTGATGTATCACATTGTGTCCTTTGGAAACATTTCCATTTGTAGCTGCTTGCTGCATGTTTCTGAATGAGGCTGTGTTGTGTGTATTAGCAGTGTATGTGTTCAAATATAGACTAAAATGAAGAAGTAAATAAATCCGTCTAAGATCCTGTGTCTAGTAGACCTCACACTCATTTTTAACTTCTGTGCTCTCATAAATTTTTAATGTATTAGTTCCTTCACTGGACTAATACATTTGCCAACATTGTGTCATGTACCTGGAGGAAGTGTATAAATTGTTAGATTCCGGAGCGACTGCTTGATTTTACAGTAATGGGAGTATAGTAATGCATGCAAACAATCACTTTTATGCCTGTAAAGCACAGTGAACGATTGCTTGTCTGTGTATGAGAAGTCCATAGGTGTTTCGCAGCCAGTAGAAGAAGCTTACAGTCGTTTGACCACCCGCCAGCCTGAACGCTTCTGGACATCTGGACAGTGGATGACAGAGCGACAGGGAGGATCTGATGTGGGTAAGTAGTGACACATTGTTTTCTACATTTATCAGTGCCAGCTTCAATCTGTAGACTAAAGAACTGTACTACAACAGTACTGTAAATCCATTTTTTTCATTTGAAAATTTGCATGGCGTTACTGCTTTTTGTCTTTATCGCGCAGTAACTATTGCAGTGCTCTTTTATTGTTCTCAGCCAGCGGCACTGAGACGGTGGCTGTTCCACAAACAGATGGTTCCTACAAGCTTCATGGCTTCAAGTGGTTCACGTCTGCTACGGATGCAGACATGACCCTCACACTGGCCAGAGTGCAGGACCGGACAGGAGCAACCATACCAGTAATGCTGACGTCTACCATTATTATCAGTCATGAGGCATTTTTAATGACTCACAGGGATTTCATTGACTGCTGTTCTCTGTCCCACAGGGTAGCAAAGGTTTGTCTCTTTTCTATGCGGAAGTGAGCCGAGATGAGACTGGCCGTCTGAGGGGCATTGAGGTTCAGAGACTGAAGGACAAGCTGGGAACACGACAAATGCCGACTGCTGAGTTGCTCCTGGATGGCCTGCCAGCGCACAGGGTCAGTTGCACACATAAGGTCAATGATTGTAAAAATTTATTGATAAACTATAGACTTTATCGCCTGTCTTTTTCAGATATGACCACTTGTTTACACAAAAACAAGTTATGTGCAGCAGGAAAAAGCAGAACCCTTCTTACATTTGTCTGCCAGAAAAAAATTCAGTGATTTTATTTGCCACTCCTCCATTAAAAAAAACCACTGACCCCGAGAAGACTAGACCCAAATTAAGGCCACAAATTCTCGGTTTTTAATGACATCACTGTGTGACTTTGTAAAAGTACAATATATGTTGTACTTCTAATTTAACCCACTAACTCGTCGGAAAATTATGGGGAGGTGCAACTCATGAGAGTAACAGCTGCTTGCAGCCGCACCAGCAGCACTTGGGCAGGTATTATGCAGTCAGCACGAGTAAACAAATCTTTGAAAAAGAGCCAGTGAATTAATATGAATATGGATCAGTTAAAGCCAAACAAGCTCAGAAAAGCCAGTAAACTAAAACAGGGAGTTTGCATTAGTCATTAGATTTCTTTTTCTAGGACTGCTTTTCTATTACCTTTCATTTTAATTTTGGGCCCTTCTGATCTGAAAACAGTACTTTGATGGAATTAAAATAATAAAACATTAACATTTTCTATGCTTAAAACATCACCATGTCCAAAGGAAATACAGCATTGTGAATCTATACAGTAAATTCCAGTCGGTGACAACTTTAAAGCGACCTTGTTAATATAGTGTGGAGTGTTCCTTGTTCCTCCAAAGTAGCACTGACTCTGGCTCTTCTCCAGCCATGAGGATGTTGGCAGCAAATTCCTTGATTTGTGTAAGCCTCTTTGGATCAGAGTTGCACCAGTGCACCCTGTGGATACCAAATTAGTTTGGAGTCTGCAGGGGTACGGTTGGGTGGGGGTGGGGGGTTGTGAGGGTTGTTAGTGCTCCCTTTGACCCCTGCTCTATTACTGGGAGGAATTGCACTTCTCGCTTCTTTTAATGCACAGCACTAGTCTTGCACACATTCACACATAAGAATTATTAAAGCTATATTTAAAAGAACACTATAGGTGGGGGCAGGCTGGGATGATGGTCGGGCTGCCTGGCAATAGGATACATTGCTCCCCCGCCTCACTCTCCCATACCCCACCTGCCTTCTTTTTTAATGCAACTGACTAATCCCTTCAGATACTTAGGTGAGGTTGACACTAATGAGTTAAAGAAAAATTACAATCAGACAATTTGTAAATGCATGTAATTAGTTATAAAGATGCATAGATGTTCCCTAATCAGGAAACTACATTTTAAAAAGTAGGTCTCAGGTCTGGTCTGGGCCTCTGGGTCTGGTCATCTTCTACCACTTGGGACTTCTGGGCTCTTGTGGGTCCTCATCAGCACTCTTTGTTAGGATGTTTGGGGGTGTCCTCACAACATGAATCACCACACCATCTGATTTTGTTTCTGCTTGGGTTTTTGTCCTTGTTTACGTGTTTGTTTGCTTGGTTTCATTGTGATGGATATTGTCTTCACAAATATGCAAAAAAGTGCTAATGATGTATCAGAAGAAAACCAGGTGACAAATGTTTCAGCCTGTAGGTGATGGTACAGCTCCACTTGCTACCTGTTTGATCTACTGGAGCAGGAGATCTGTCAGTACTGGTGGTGGTGTCTACTGCTTGGATTCTTTGTTGTGTTTCTTGAGTCAGTTCTGAGCAGGTTTTGCAGTGTGTTGGAGTGCATTAGAGGACATGGGTATGTGTTGGTCACTGACCTGTTACAGCTGTTTACTGTCAGCAGGAGGAGGTGCTGTTGGGGAAAAAGTGGAGCAGCTATCGTCTGTTCTCACTCGTGCTGTTGTTGGTCCAATTTGACTTACCCATAGCACCATCCACGTGAAGCTCATAAATGGAGGACTGTACACAAACATTGCTGTGTAGTGTACATACACAGATCCCTTCACTCTGCGTAGCCAAATACCCACACACGGGAACACAAATGTGTAGTTTGTGCTCCACTGGACCAATCTTCACTTACAATACTGCTGTTAGAGAAACACAACAACCCATTTTCCTTTTATATTATATATCTTGTAATTTTTCAAAATCTTTGACAACTTGTTTCCTACAACAGCTGTCAGGGGAGGGGAGAGGTGTGGCGTCCATAGCTAACATGCTGACTATTACCAGGATCCACAACAGCATCTCTGCAGCAACCGCGATGAGAAGGCAGGACACTGCTCTTAATAACGCGCTGCATTCTGCACTGATTTCTTAAAACACAGCATGAGTAATAATTTGTGTAATTGTGTATCTTCACAGGGTGCTCCAGTTGGCTCGTGACTATGCCACTCGGCGCACTGCCTTTGGAAAGCTTCTTAAAGACCACCCACTGCACATGCAGACTCTTGCAAGAATGGAGGTAAGCTGGCAGGCGGTAAACAATCTGCACAGTGCTTTCATTCACGCTTCAGCTGCACTTGCTTCTCACACCAACAGGTGGAGTCTCGTGGAGCCTTTCTCCTGGTGATGGATGTGTGTCGTCTGTTGGGCCGTGAAGAAAGTGGCATGGCGACGGAGCACGATGCACACCTCCTTCGGCTGCTCACCCCCGTGGTCAAACTCTACACCGGGAAGCAGGTGAACAGCTTGTGTGAATACGAGTGTGAGCTGTCATCTAACTGTTTCGATTGTCTGACTGTTTTGATGTTGCTTGCCTCAGGCAGTGGCTGTGGTGTCGGAGGGTTTGGAAAGTTTTGGTGGACAGGGCTACATCGAGGATACCGGGTTGCCTGGAATACTCCGCGACGCACAGGTGATGTCACTACCAAAACCGCAACAGTCTTTAATGCTTTTTGTAATTCTCAAGCTGACTTGTCTCTTCTCTTCTTCGAGGTGTTGAGCATATGGGAAGGTACAACAAATGTTCTTTCTCTGGATGTGCTGCGCTGTGTGGCTCGTAGCTCAGGGATGGTTCTTCACGCCTATTTCGGCCAGGCCAAGGTCAACAAGTGATCCCGTCACACACATTCAGTGACCAAAATCCTCTCTGTGACAGAGCTGAACAAACATCAAGTGCGCTTGTTTTCTTTTCTTTTAGTCTCTGCTGGCCGGTGCCTCCAGTGTTTCCTCACTGGCACCAGCTGTGAAAACAGTGGGTGATGCCCTTTCTGATCTGGAAGAGTTTGTTCAGATAGCAGCAACCAGAGCACCCAGCTACCTGGAGCTAGCAGCCAGAGACCTGGCATACAGCCTGGCTCGCATCTACGCAGGTGCGTACCACACACATAAAGTCGGAGCTGCAACAAGTTCATTTATAGTTTAGTTGATCAACACAAAAATAATTGGATATTCTATAAATAGTTGTTTCAGTTCATTTCTAAGCGTGAAAGTCAAATATTTTTCAAGCGTTTTCTGTTTTTCTTTGTCAGACTAAATATCTTTGAGTTTTAGACTGAATTATGAACTGAATTGACATTTTGAAATATGAGCTTGGGCTGACAGCATTCCATCTAACAGACCAAACAATCTTCTGCTAAGTCAGCGTTATCAGTCAACTGTAGTTATCTCAGGAAAACAAAGTCTGTTTACCTACATGCACCAATCACTCCCAACTCTCTGCTATCAGGAGCCCTTCTTATTGATCATGCATGTTGGAAAGGAGCTTCTCCATCTGACACCTATGCAGCTCTCAGGTAAAAAATAACAATTAAAAAATTAAATTTACAGTTCTCTCAATTAAACAAAAACATTATAATTTTGTATTTATTGTCTGTTTTATTTCCCAGGTGGTGTGAACAGGACTTGTGTCCTGTGGTACAAAACCAGAGAAAGGGTCACTATGATTCAAAGACTTCAGTTGATGCTGCTTTGATCTTTGACCAGTCAGTACAAGGCTGAAGGATCAGTGAGTGAAGAGGAATAATTATGGCTCAGCCACTGCTGCTGACCCCTGTGCTGTTTTGATTAAGCATATCAATGAAACAGAGTGGTGTGTTTAATACAGTGTAGTTCTGATTGTACTAAGAATTCAAGTTTATGGTATTTTTTATGTATCTTCAATAACATTATAAATATGGAACTGTAAATTCCGATGGTTAGATTCAAATTTTAAACAAAGGCAAAAGCCCATAGATTTACTACACACACACGTAGAAGAGCGCAAGAAGAACCCTGCCTGACCACGCTGCCTTATTGTACTGCTGGTGAACCCGCATGTACATGTTGATGTGTAAACTCAAAAACAATGAAAAATTTGCAGTTTGTTTCCTTTCTACAATATTCATTAAACTGTAGTGAGTTGTGTGTTTGAGTTTCTGTGTTTTTGTTTCTCAAAAATTAACAATACTGCCAAGTGATGCACAGCAGAAACATATAAACACCCCATTACTGTCCCATGCTTGAAATCCCACCTCTATACATATTGATATATTTATATGTGTGTTGGTTTATTATCAGTAGGTGTAGGTATATAAATGTCAATATATATATATATATATATATATATATATATATATATATATAGCGCATACGCTCATTTATCAAATTAATGGCCAACTATTCCCAAATTTAGATGGTCAGGATTTGTTGCTTTTCCTTTTAACTATTTTTTATTAATTTCATAATTTTGTGGTTTAGTCTATTGGTTCATTGGTTGGACAAACTAAGAGTGGTGTGCAGTTTGGACAATTTCTTACTAAAGTTGTTAATAAACTTCAGTTCTGAAGAAACAAACAGTTTTTTTTTAAATAATGGGCATCATGTTGAGCATCTCAGGCAGAAAATGCGCGTACAGTTCATTAGCAGTTACATTTACAGCATTACCATTCATGCATGGGCAATACTTAATAAATATGTACTTTTATTTTTCTTACTGTAATCGCTTTTCCTGATTATATGGCTGTCTGCATATCAGTACCCGTTCGTTGCTTATGTATGTAAATTCTGAGTTTAAGAGGAGTCCCTGAATGCAGCACACGTTTGATTGGGAAATCAGTGGGCGGAGTTTCAGGAAAAGGTGTACAAAATGTACGAGGCTATTGAATCTGAGCTCACAGTGTGTGCGGGCTTGAAAATAAAGTATTAAAGCGCAGCTACAGTTAGAGCAGCGGGGACGTGTTTTTAAAGTCTTAGGCTTGATTTAGGCTGACCGGTCGGGAGTTGAAGGTCTAAACCGGCCCACTGACGTCCTGTTAGCTCACCAGCAGAATGGAAGTGGCTCCGGGATAAAGTGGATCATGGCTTTGGGTGTTTTCTTGTCACTTTTGCTGGTTCTGTCGTGTGACCGGCAGGCCACTTCGGGGTTACAGCTTTTGAGGAACCAGTCTGGTATCCGGGTCGGATTAGGTGAACCGTCCTCCTCAGCAGTGATGGCTGAAAACAACGACGAGGTCGGTGAAATTTGTTGTTTTTCTCTCCCCCTCTCTTACAATTTAACGTTCCATCTGTGAGAACTGTTTATTCATTATCAGGTGTTTGTCAGCTGGTTCAGGTCAGCAAGTTTGATTGGGTTTTTTTCTTTCGGCTGTCACATGATCAGTAAGCGATACAGGCGTGAATCAATTTTGATCTGTTTAGTTCACAACACGATACACTTGCATGTACATAGACACTTAGTATAAAGCTGATCGGGCTCATTGGGGCTATATTGAAGGATCTCTGTGTGTTCTTTCATTTCTGGCATTGATTAATAATAATTTTGGTGTTTGAAAGAAAGAAAACTTCATACCAAACATAGTACACATTACAGTCTATCACACCTCACCAAGATATGTTTGTCATCCAGGTAAACACACATTGATCCTGGTGCTAAACACTCAGGACTCCCTTAGATTCACTTCAAGTGCAGTTTTTGTTCATAAATATACAGCACCATGGCAACAAACGATTAAGTTAGATCTGTCATGATGAGCTGACTATTAAGAATCTTTTTTTTTTCTTTATCTGCTTTTAAAAGCTCTACTTTTTCAGTCAATGGTTTGCCCTCTGATAACCCTGTACAGTTCATTACAAGCAATTCAGCTCAGAAGGTATTTCACACGTTTTCCCATAAGGAAGCTCATGTAGTTAAAAACACATTTTTTAAATATCTTTTCTTTCCAGGAAAGGTGAATTCAGGTATGTGCATTGCTGAAATTATAGTCAGTGGTAGGATTGTTCTAGACTGTATTTTAATGAAATGTGCAAATAACTTCCAACAGTCTTTCATTTCCAGCACTGAGATTTACTGCCTTTGTAAAGGTAGAGTTTGTGGATGATCAGTTGGATCGGAGTGCATCAAATTCAATCCTCCCGCTAACAGAGGAGCCACTGTTTCAGTCTGATAAGATCAATTTGTTAGTGTGGTCGCAACCTCTGTTCAATCTCTGGGTATTTTGGGTCATTGTAAGCAGTGATGCAAATCAAAGAGTCTTGACATTATGGTTACATGCTTCTCATTGCTGTTGTTGTTTATCAGAATGCATCACCTCTTTTTCAACATTTTCATGAATTTTGCATGGACATACGTCATGTGTATTGTATTTGAAATATATACTAAAACTTCAGCAAGTAAATAAATATGTGCAAAAGATGCTCAAATTTAGATGTACTCTGTTGTTTAAACTACAAATGCTTTTGTGTGTGTGTGTGTGTGCGTGTGTGTGTAGTGTGACTTGGTGATGAACTACAGCATCGCAGAACGCTGCGCATTCGTGAAGAAGACACCGGACTGTTCGATGGAAGATGGTTTCATCAATTACCTTGAACTGGCCTTCTGTCTGCTACCTCCCAACCTCACACCGCTCACCATCTTTCTCTGTGTAAGACTTTAATTTCTTCTTTTATTTTAAACACACACACAGACAGTCAGCTGGGCAGATTCAAACTCAAGAGTTAACAATATGGGATGTGGATTTCCTGCTCAACTTTGTGAACTAACATGTCACCTCATTGTGGGTGTTTTTATGTGGGTAACAAGTGTCAGGTGCTTCTATTTGTTTTTTTTTTTTAACTTGGTCACTGTTTGAATCAGCATAAAACCCACTTGAGGAAGTTGACTTTGCTGTGAGAGAACTAGGGAAACCATCACTTTTGCTTCAGCTAAATGTTTTATGTTTGCAGGGTAACCAGAGTGTCTTACTTAAAAAAAGAGTTAATTACACTAGTTAAGAACTGTGTGAGTGAGAATCTGCAGATGAGCTGAGCCAAGAGAAGTCATCAGGAACAATGTGACTGTTGGTGTAAATGCAATCAGTGTATCGATCGCACAGAGTAACAATATGTGCGAATTTCTTTCTGCTTCTCCACAGATAATATGGCTCCTCTTTTTGTTTGTCATTCTGGGACTTGCTGCCTCTAAGTTGTAAGTGTTGCTCAGGTTGCTGGTGCTATTGTGCGTCCTTGATGCATAGACCACACACACACAGATTCATGCTCTTAGCTAAATAGTCACACAAAGAAGAGTCACATGAGTGGAGAATTTTCACTACTGCTTCACTTTTGTTGGTTATTGCAAAATTGTGAGATTCCCTCACAGTTGCTTCTGTGTTTCCAACCCACCTCACTTGACACACTAGTACAAATAAGCTGCCATGTGTTAAATATAAGATGCATAATAAAACTTTTTTGTGGTAGTATTTCACATTTTCTGATTATTTTTTTTTCCCTCTACAGCTTCTGTCCCAACCTGTCAGCCATCTCCTCCAGTCTGCACCTCACTCACAACGTGGCTGTATCCTTTCTCTCCAGCCCCTGAGCACGACACATGGGCTGTCAGATTGACGTTTCACTTTGACTTAGACTTTTCTCTGAATATTATGTAAGTTATTTGAATATACAGTACTGTGCAACATTTTTAAGCCACTTTTTGTTCCTTTACGTTTTTCATATAGATGCAGTGATTTATTGAAATGTGTGCAGGCATACAGTACATGGAAGTACAGTGTATATAAGGCAAAAACGGAGTGTGTTTTTTTTATATATATATATTTATGATATATAATTTTATTTTTATGATATAGCAGACAAAAAAAAACCATTCCTTTTCTGAAGAAAGTAAATTCCAAGAAAGTCTGGCTCCTTGGAAGCAAAATATAAAGAAATGGGGGGTGGCTCAAGACTTTTGCTCAGTGCTGGATTTATTAGTTTCTGAGAGGAGTATTTTCTTTGACTGCCGTTCGCGCTCAGGGTGTGACATTTCTGGCTCTTGGTAATGGAGCTCCCGACATCTTCAGTGCCATTGCAGCCTTCTCCCACCCACACACTGCCGGATTGGCTGTGGGAGCCTTATTTGGTAAGCAGAGTGTGGGGCTCAAACTGATATATAAACAAATGGAGGAAAAAAGCCTTGAGATATGACAGCCTGTTTGCCTTTCCAGGAGCTGGTATATTTGTTACTACTGTAGTTGCTGGCAGTGTGGCGCTGGTCAAGCCTTTTACTGTAGCCTCTCGTCCGTTTCTGCGTGATGTCATCTTCTATATGGTTGCAGTGTTTTGGACTTTCCTCATACTGTACAGAAGAACTACAACGCTGGGAGAAATACTGGGTATTTATGAACACACGCACACACAGCATTATTTGTTACTACTCGCCCTGTCAAATGGAGCTCCGTCTGTTGGTGATTCTTAGGAAGCATTTTATTAAATTTCTCATATTTGACAAACCGTAAACATTCAGTTTTCTTTTTTGTTATTTTGCTCCTGACTTCAGTCAGTGGGCCAATTCAAAGAGAAGAAAAAAATATATCTGTTTATGAGCAGCAGAACCACAAATGCATTTTAGGGTAATTAAACATGTGATTTTTGTCATCTGACCCACTGCTTTGACCTCAAGAAGCTCGCGGTGTAATATGGTGCCAGGTTACAAGAAAGTTATGTTATGTTTGGGCAAAGATCCAAAGAATTATTACTGCCAAGCAGGCTGACCTC
>VOQJ01016923.1:8840-33623 GCA_015052665.1 Apistogramma diplotaenia | reverse complement strand
CTGCTGATTTTCTTTTTTTTAAATGCCAAAAACCTTTTGTTTGGCACCAAAATTTTAGATACTGGAAAAACCTGTTGTACCTCACTTAGTGATTCAAGTTCATGCCATATTTCATTTTCATATATCTGACAAAAAAGCCTGACGCTTTGGCCCATGTCTCTACAACGTGACTGGAATTTACCTAACAGCAATCATCTGTGCAATAAAGGAAAGGCCTTAATACATGACAGGTCTTTGCTCATTTCTTCGCTGTTTTATGGGAAGAAATATCAGCCTCAGCATCTGTGGAAACCTGAAAATGTCCAATAATATCAGTACAACCTGCTGAGCTCAACTACAGTCATGTTACAGACGGTTAAAGCTCTGAAGATGCTCCTTTGAAACGGACAGCTGAGCAGTCTTACCTGTTAGACTTCTTTGAAGTCCTCTTGAAGTCGGCCGCCTGGCGAGCATTTATAATTGGTAGATTATAATGTAAATTCACCTTGAACAAGTGTGTCATCACAAAAACAGAGAAGCACCAGGACATCCAGACCGTCTGAGGACGAAATCAGTCGGTCCTGAGCAGGCCCGAGCATTTACAGTCACTGTGTACAATAGCTCAGGGGTGTCAAACTCATTTTGCACTGTGGGCCACATGCAGCTCACGTCAGTCTTCAGTGGGTCAGACCAGAGGAACCTCCTTTCTGTCTGTACACAAGTTCAACTACATATTGAATCTCAGAGGTATCTGAATATAAGAAAAAAGCTGTATGTAATGATTTTATACCACAGAGTCATCTGTCAGCACCACTGTTTGAGCTTAAAGTGTAAGAAATGTGTAAAATTACATAAGAGGTTCTGGTAGTTCTTTGTTCAGACTGTCCTGTGATTCTAGAAATCAGGAAACAGAAAATGTCCTTTTTTAATTTTAGTTTTACTTGTGAAGCCATCATAAAAAATAGTGACAAAAACAGGGATTCCATCATCCAGCGGGCCGGATCAGAGTCTTTGAGGGGCCGGTTTTGGCCCCCGGGCCTTATGTTTGACCCCTCTGCAATAGCAGGTAGCATGAGGGCTGGTTAGCCAGCATCATCGTGCCCAGGTCAGCTTTGTAGTCATTACACTGACACTCAGGTATACAGGATATCTGCTGCCCTCTCAGCTGCTGGACAACATACATGACGGAGAGAACCTGCAGCAGAGAAGCATAACCTGCAGAACAGTCCACACACAAACTCAGATCATTTGTGGACAGATGTTTGAAAACCAGAGCACAGCAAAGTGTGTGTGTGTGTGTGTGTGTATTTGTACAATTTATTCTTAGAGAACCAAAAATAAATATGTGAAATTAATCAGTGTGGGTACAAAGCCACCACTATGGAGCAGAGCGAGCTCATTTAGCAGCCGGGATATCTTAATTTATTATGTGTGTGTGTGTGTGTATTTATTCTGGACACCCATTTCCATCACATCAGAGGACATCGCATTGACCTCCATTCATTTCTCCAAACCCTAACCATAACCACCGCCACCAAACTTTTACTCTAACCAGGTCTGCACAGTGCAGTTTAATGGTTTAAGTTATGAGGGCAGTGTAAACAGATTTACGTCCCCACAACGTGAGTAATACCTGCTCACACAGGCAGCAGTGTTCGCCTGCAGGTCGAGAAGCTGCAGAAATGTGCCCGAGTTTTTTTTTCTCTCACACAGCCTCAATAATGAGGTCATTAATTAGGATGAAAGACGTGTGCAGCTCTGTGTAAGGTCTTCGCTGTTTTATCCACAGAAAACACAAACCGTGGCCTCAGAGTCGTGTGAAAACGGGTTCGATTCATGGAGGTCAAATTTTAAAAATCCTTTGTTTTTTTTTTTAATCAGTTGAAGGCTGAGCGATTTGCAGTGTGGAGTCGACTCAAAGTGTTGTCAGTGGAGGCAAACATTAAAAACAGCATGGTTCACATCAATGCAAATCAAAGATAGAAAACAGTAATAATAAAAATGTTATCAGCGTATTAAAAGTATAAAAACCCTGCAACCCAGCAGCGAGTCAAAGAGCTGTGAACACATTCACAGTGGCTTTAACCTCGAGGCAGCGCAGGCTCGACTAATGCAAGCAAAGCTACGTCTTTACAGCTCATTTCAAATTGTCATCTGCTGGACAGGTGTTTGGTTTCTAGGTTATCAGCCACAGGGGCGACTGAGAGACGATGATGGGAGGAGAAAAGCACATTTTAAATTTAAAATCAGTTTCATTCGTTACAGGTAACAACTGCAGCTGAGCTAAAACAGGTGTGGCGCATTCTCTTCTCTTTGTAGCAGCCAGTCGAGCAGCTGCATGTCGCCTTCAAGAACAAGACAGCCCAAATGTACAGAGGTCCAGCTGATAAAGGCGTAGAGAACTCTTTCTAAGTCCTTCAGAGACAAAACCGACTTTAAGTCAGCAGCGATTCTCAGCTGCATTTCACAACATGACTGATTTGATTGTTAAAAGTTTTCAACTGCAGTTCAAATATAGCTGCTGATGTGCAGTTGTTCCAGTCTAGAGACGATCCCAGAAATTTTTAATTTTAGTCACAATTGCATGCACAGAGGCATCTCTTTGGTTTCAGTTTACTTTTATTTCTTTGTCCTTTAGCTGCTCTCTGAAAGTGATTCATTTTAATCATATTACTAGATCTTAGATTTTTTTTTTCTTGCTGGCAGCTTCAGGATGTTTCAGACCTTCATCTGTCTCCTCTTCCTTGTCACATTCACTTATTCAGTTGGCCGTGGTCTCAGTAGTGATTAAATGCTGCAATAATGCCATAATTGAAAGGTCAGAACTCAGAGACTCAAACCTAAATAAAGACTCCCCTTCTTCTTCTTCTCCTCCTCCTCCTCTCTCTGATAGATGGAAAGGTGGCTGCCTCATTAATCACCTCCAATCATGTTTGGAGTCAGCTCCAAACAAAACTCATTTCTTTGTTTATTCAGTGTGGCGTGCAGCGCCGCACAGTAGGCCGGCGAGCTCTTGTCACATTATCCACTTGTCAGACCCGGTTAGCTTCGAGCTGCAGACACACACAGACTTTTTAAACTCGACCTGCGACTGGAAAAAACGAGTGCTGTGTCGGGGCTGCTCGCTCTTGGCTGCAGGTCCACTCGTGAAGTGTTTCAGAAGCAGCCGATCACACCCGGGCCGAGCTGCAGCAGAAAGGCCCGGGCTGGTTCCCTCTGACAGGTTCTGAAAAAGGGGCAGCTTTCCAAATGAGGGTGCGCAAGAGCAGCTGGACAAAAGGCGCTCCAATAAAACGAGCTGTAATTACAGCTTTTAGCGAGCAAACAGCAATTTCATGGAGAGATACAAACCGAAAGCCTTAATTCACCTCTTCAAATTGAACAGAGAAACAACAGCATGACACGAGTAGAGATTATACATGCTGGATTAATTATCTGCGATAGATGTTATTTCCCTCATCAGTTTGAGATCCTGTATTCGGGAATAAAAAGCAACCAAACATCAACAATATGGAAATATGAATTATTTAATTTTTCATACTTATTTATACTTCTAGAGTTTTATATTGAGTGCCTGTTTAAATTGATTTCTCCGCATCAATATTCCCATACAATGTTTTTCTCTTTGTTCTCAAAGACCAAACCACGAGAAGAAACGCTTAAACATACAGATTGATCACATGCAGGGGGCGACGTCTGCAGGTACTGCAGGGGTTTACTTCTATCAAACAAAACGAGCCTGAGGAGGCTTTAATGGATCCAGTCGTTGGGGCTGAGATGTCGCCATGATTGTGAGGCGCCAGCCTTGAGAAGCGGCTCTCCGTTTGTGTTGTAAAACTAATTCTGCACTATTAAAATTATAAGTGATAATAACCTGAAAACAAAACTGAAATGTGATAAAAATCGATCATAACTCTGATGTAGTCAATCCTCAAAAGGCCCATTTTCAGTAGAATAAACTGAGATTCACCCCAAATTAACAACCTTTTCCAAATAAATGTCTTTATCTTGGGCGCATTTACTAATAAAAGGTTCTAAAAAGTCTTTTTGGATTGGTCTCCGATGTTTTTGATCATGTACCTGCAGGAATCGCCAGCACATTAGGACGCTATAATCTGTTGCTGACGTCGGACACCTCAGGGTTGAGTTGCTGCTGTTGTCATGGCCTCATTATGTTGATGTTGCTGTGCTTTAAATGTGCACTCGTGTGTAGATTCAAAGGAAAAAATTTGTGTCTGCTGAAGCTGAATCAAAAGGAAGATGAGAAGTTTTACAAACAAAGCAGGAAGGTCCTCAATTTTGGAGATCTGTGACTGTTTAATTCTGGGCATCTTCGGGGAGAAAGTTTCAGAGATGAGGACTCTCTCGGACTGTCTGAATCTCGGGGAATCTTTCCAACAGGACGAGTGTCAGACTCTTCCCTGTGCTCATGTTGGGAAGTGGTCAGGGGTCGTTGGATTGATAATGTTTTTCCCTCCAATGAAAAATCTCTTCCAGTCCTCCATCGTGCGTCTGTAACGTGGCTTGTTTGTAATACCGTTTCCTCTGGTCGTCTGCAGCCGGCCACCGGGTCACCAACATATTTGTGAGCTCCTGTCGGCTCCACGTCTACCCGTCTGTTTACAGGACGGTAATTATGTGACGCTTAATTAGCCGCAGTAAAAAGGGGCGCTGTGGTTTGGAGATTGGCATCGCTGAGCGGCCGGTCGCCATCCTCACAAGGCCAGAGGACAGCCGGAGGGAGCGACAGAGTACGTGAGGGAAAAGAGATAGACAGCCGAATGAGTGAAGGAGATAAGATTGAGTCAGAATGGCAGCGTGGGAGAGAAACTCGACCCCCCTGACCTGTAAACAAACATTTAAACTCACACAAAGACTGAAGGAGTCCAGCCAAAAAAGCTGCAGGATTTAACATGTTTTCTTCTTCTGTTGTCTTTTCTTTAGATGTCTCTAAGCTGCAGAACCCCAGCAGGAAGCAGTCTGTCTCCAGAAGTCTGAAGCATCTCTTCAACTCCTCCAACAAGTTTGTGAAAACACTGAAAAGGTTTGTTCAGAAGCTGCTTGATGTCTGAGAATTTCTAATTTCTTTGCTTTTGAACTGTAGGTTTGATAGAGCCAAATCAAATTAAAATTTCCCTGAAAACTACAGCGATCAGCTTTAGAAAATTACTGTTTGAAATAAAGTGATGTGCTTGTGTTTTAGATGCAAGTATGTAAGTTGTGGCCTTTTCCATCCCAGAAGGGAACAGAAACAGTGGTGCATCAAACACCTTTGGTACCTGACTGTTGTGTTAGTATGACTGGCTAACACTTCTGACACATCCACCAAGCAAGGGAAAATGTAAATCAAAGCACAGTGTGAAACGAAACATGACCACAGTTTCACTGATCTGAGAACTAAATATTGTATAGGTTGGAATAATTTTCCACTGGCAAAAATGCTATTCATTCAGTTTTTAAGAGATAGTGTGTCCTGCAGCTACTGATGGCAGTGGTTCCTGGTTATCCACTGGCACCATCACCGCATCATTGAAAAAGTGGTATTGGTTTAGTTAGGGTATGAATTTCTTGCAGTAGCACCTCCCCTAGTGACATAGTAATGTCAATGGTTCCAACTTTGGACTCTTTGTGTTGTACTCTTCTGGTGTCAACTTTTTGATGGAAATCAGTGATGCTGGTTCCACACAGGGCAACAGAACAGTGTTGTAGAACCACTGGGTTAATCAGGAAAATCATGGTAAAGAAAATCTGAAGAATTTTTTTACTTATTTTCTTTCACTCGCGCTTCCCAAAGCTACTGATGTAAATTTTTTACCATATTTTTGGCACCAAAATCATCCCTTTTCCATGAAGTGCATGGACATTCTCGATTGGGCACTGCATTGCCGAAGGAAAATCGTGGTGGATTGACTCTCCAGGCTTGTTCTGTTGTCAGTGGTTCCAACTTAAGGACCAGTGTTTTCACACGTCTTTCTCTGTGGGATTATTTAAACCAAAACTAGATTGAACCCCAGCACTGCAACAGAGGCAATGGATGTTACTGCAAGTTGGGGTAATCCTGAAACTCATGGCAAACGTTCCTCTGGTGACAGCTTTTTAGGATTGCTTGTCTGATTGCTGATTGTCTTCTATCGGTTTTCTTCCTTTTTCTAATCGATGTCTTTTTTATTTAAAAGTCTCTGTGTTTCAGTGATGATGCTAATGAATGCAGCACATGAAAACTTGTCATTCAGGCAGTAAAGTTGCTCTGTACATGACAATTGTTGCTAGAAGTTGAAATTACCGACGTCAAAATTAATGGTACGTAGGTGCTACAGCAAGAAATCCTTTTTGATCAAATGTGAGTGAAAGCATCAGCAGGGGGCTTGGGTGAGAAGTTGAACTCAACTTTGATTCACAAACCTGATGATATGAAGGATGTTTCTCTTAAAGAAGAGGCTCCTCACTGGTCTGTGGAAACAAGATTTTCCAGACTGGGAAAAGCTAGAAAAACAAACAGCCATCCATCCATTTTCTTCCGCTTATCCGAGGCCAATCACGGGGGACAGCAGCTTAAGCAGAGAAGCCCAGGCCTCCCGCTCTCTGGCCACCGGGGGTCTGGAGGGACTCCCAAGGCGTTCCCAGACCAGCCGAGTGATGTAATCTCTCCAGCATGTCCTGGGTCTGCCCCGGGGCCTCCTCCCAGTAGGACATGTTCGGACCTCCTCACTCAAGAGGCGCCCAGGAGGCATCTTGATCAGGTGCCCGAACCATCTCAGTGGGTTCCTTTCAATGTGGAGGAGCATTAGCTCTCCTTTGAGCCTCTCCTGAATGCACTCCTCACCCTATCTCTAAGGGAGAAGCCAGCCCCACCCTTCAGAGGAAGCTCATTTCTGTCGCTTGTACTTGCAATCTTATCCTTTCGGTCAGAACCCAAAGCTCATGACCATAGTTGAGGGTAGGGACGTAGATCGACTGGTAAATTGACAGCTTTACTTTCACGCTCAGCTCCCTCTTCCAGTGTAGCATCTGCATCTTTGCAGAAGCTACACCGGTCTGTCTGTCGATCTCCTGTTTTCTCACGTCACTCGTGAATAAGATCCCGAGATAGTTGGACTCCTCCACCTGGGGCAGCAACTTGTCCCTGAGCCGGAGTGGGCTCTCCACCCTTTTCCGGCAGATGACCATGGTCTCAGATTTAGAGGTGCTGATTCTCATGCCAGTCACGTCACACTCAGCTGCAAAATCTAAGTGGCACACATCTTGTATCATGTTCAAACTCTTTATTGGAGCTGGAACACAGTACAGTTTTTGGAGAATTTCCTATGTAATCACTCGCCACGTCTCCATTAACCTTGTGGGCTGTACCATTTTTTGTGTACAGGGGGATCTACCTAGCAGCTGTGTTCTACCATAAGGATAGCTTACTGGTGACAGCTGAAGAGCAGATTCCCATTGTGGAGGTGGATGACTCCTACAGCAGTTCACTCATGCAGGACTTCCTCTGGTTCACAAAGGTACAGAAATTAAACCGCCGCGCATCATCATCTATCCGGCAGGCTTGAATTACCCCTATGCACCCTAACTTTCTTTCCCCTCTGTTTTTTCTCAATTATCAGAGTTTTAACATAAAACTGAATTATTTTCTGCTCCAAACAGCTGCTGAATTTCTCTGATGAATTGTATTTCCAGCAGGCAGCTGAATGTTTAAAGAGTTCACATCTTGTTTCAAGGTTTTCACCTCCCTCCAGCTTCTTTGTACTCCCACACTTCTTTGTTTCCAGATTCTCCATCATGTCTTAGATTTTATGCTTCGTTTTAAAATGTGGCTCAACAGATCAGAACACAACATTAGTTTCAGTCTATAGTTTTTAATTTATCTAACACAAACCAGTCAACCAACAGAGGAAAGGATAAGCAGGTTCAATTAAATATAAATCAGTTTGATTTATTTAGCACCAATTCACAACAGCCGCCTTGAGGCACTTTATTTTGTAAGGTAAAGACCCACTATGAACAAGCACTTGGCGACAGTGGGAAGGAAAAACTCCCTTTAACAGGAAGAAACCTCAGGCAAAATCAGGCTCAGGGAGGGGCCACGACCAATTGGGGCTGACAGGAGAGAGAGACAGGACAAAAGACATGCTGTGGAAGAGAGCATATACTCACTGAATGCAGAGTGGGGTATCAACAGAGTGAAAAGAGGTGAATGAAGAAGAAACAAGTGCATCATGGGAAGCCTCCAGCAGCTTAGACCTATAGCAGCATAACTGGGGGGGGGGGCGCTCAGGGTCACCTGATAGCCCTAACTATAGGCTTTATCATAAAGGAAAGTTTTAAGCCTAATCTTAAAAGCAGAGAGGGTGTCTGTCTCCCAAATCCAAGCTGGGAGCTGGTTCCACAGAAGAGGGGCCTGAAAGCTGAAGGCTTTGCCTCCCATTCTACTCTGAAGTATCCTAGCAACCACAAGTAAGCCAGCCTTCATTGGCTCCCTTTTTTGGAAGCCAATTAAGAGAAGCCAGAATGGGAGAAATATGCTCTCTTTCTAGTCCTGTCAGCACTCTAGCTGCAGTATTTTGGATCAGCTGAAGGATTTTCAGGGAGCTTTGTAGACAGCCTGATAATGAATTACAATATTCTAGCCAAGTAGTAATAAATGCATGAATTCGTTTTTCAGCATCATTCTGAGACAGGATGTTTCTAATCCGACATATTTATTTAATATATATTCAATATTCAAATATTTAATATTTGCATTGAACAACATATCCTGGTCAAAAGTGTTACTGGAGGCCAAGGTAATGCCATCCAGAGTAAGAATCTGGTTAGACACCATTTTTCTAAGATTTGTGGGGCCGAGTACGAGAACTTCAGGTTTATCTGAATTTAGAAGCAGGAAATTAGAGGTCATCCAAGCCTTTATGTCTTTAAGACATTCCTGCAGTTTAACTCATTGATGTGCGTCATCTGGCTTCATGGATATATAAAGCTGGGTATCGTCTGCATAACAATGAAAATGAATGCAATGCTTTCTAATAACACTGCCTAAGGGAATCATGTATAGAATAGGTTCTGGCACAGAACCAGTGGAACACTGTAATTAACCTTAGTGTGTGAAGAAGACTCCCCATTTACATGAACAAATTGCAATCTGTTAGATATGATTCAAACCACTTCAGGGCAGTGCCTTTAATATCTATGGTGTGCAATTTGTTCATCAGCTGCAATGCTTACCTGTGAGAACAGCAGTCCAACAGCCATCATTGCTCTTGTTCTGTGGTGGATGGCTTTGAGCTTATTGGTGAATTACCACTACCTTCTGTTCCAGAGTGTGAATAAGATGTCCAGTCTGTTTTCTATGTGCAAAGCTGATGTAATTGAAGGGCTTCTGTAGTGATGCGATCAGCATGAAAAATGTGGGCGAGTTGGAATCCCAGTGGGTGCGTTCAGATCACAGGAACCTTTCTTTGGTTTTCGTAACAGCGTGGAAGAGGAACCCCCTTTTTTCTTTGTCTGCACTTGGAGCTTCTTCAAAGGCTTCTGAATGTCTGGACTAAAATCTATTCATGAACTGTTTGTTTTAGTTTTTTTACAAAGTAAAGCTGATGTTCGTTTCTTGTTTGTTTTCTGCAGCTGTCCTGTATGTGGGAAGACGTCAGGTGGCTGAGACAGAGCATGTCAGTGTCCATGTCTTCGTCCTCCACACTGCAGGCCAGGCATAAGATGCTTACTGCTGCTGGGCAGCTGCAGGTCAGGACTCCAGAAACAGCAGAAAATCGACCAATCAGCTTCAATAAAAATAATCAAACAAGGGAGACTGTACAGTCTGCACTATGCAGAAACCAAACTTTCTTTCATATTTGCTTGTAGGGAAGTCTGTTTCTCAGAAGTTGCCCTAAAGGCTGCAGACTGTTTCCTGTTTCACATTTTGCAGATTAAAGAGTAAAACTGGCAAATCAGTATCTCACTATAGCTTTTCCAGACCTGTAATCACGTCGGTTTACCTGTTCCACCTGTAGAACCTCCTGGGAACCCACAACCTGGGTCGAGTCCACTACGAGCCCATCAAGGATCGCCACGGGAACGTGCTGCTGGTGACAATCCGTGACACAGAGAGCCAGCACTCGCTGTTCAGTGGGAAGTGGATGCAAGTGACCAAACTGCAGAGCCAGAGGAAGTCTCTGTCCACCCCCGAGGAGCCCTACGCCCTCGACATCCTCATCATCACCATACAGGTGAGGAATGAATGATGCGTTTAATGCCATGCTTTCATTTTATTTTGTTTGACTCTTTTGAACATATTTGTCATTAAAAATCCTCCAAAAGGCACAAAGAGCACAAACACAGTCCCAGTACAGTTGCTATGAAGGAGATGTTTGCTATAGAGGCTGTAACCATGTAAAGTTGGACATTTCATAATTATTTGAAACTTTGGCCAAAGGAACATTCACCACTGGAACATGACATCTATAACAGGAAGTCCTGAATTTAACCAGTTTTCTGTTTCCGCCCTTCAGGACATTTTGGCGTACCAGCGGCGCAGCACCCCCCGGCTTGCGCCAGGCCTCTACCTGGGCTTCTTGAAGCTCAGTAGCTCTGTAGACCAGATCAAAGTCCTGGTGTCTCAGCGGACCCCCAACATGCTCTGCCATACCCGCATACGAGACAACGCCAACGTCTCCAGGTACCCACATGTTCTCAGGGTTTGTTTGTTTCATCCAGTGCTGAATAGAAGCACCAAATAAAACACGAGTGAGAGGAGTGAAGCACGTAAACGCCTCAAGGCTGAGCTGGTTGAAAGGATGAAAGAGGTTGAGAGACAAGGTCAGTGTTCCCAGCTGAAGGACTGAGAGGAGGAGGGAGGAGGTTTAAGCAGGTTCAGTTGTCTGTGTTGATTCTTTCTGAAACACTTTTAACAGCTGTTTTATGTCAGTGAGGTCACTTGCTTTCTGACTGTGTGGTTTATGAATGTTAAATTCCCAGTTTTGTGGTGTTTTGGTGTCCAGTGCAGAGCGAATGTTCTCTGGATTGTGTATTTCTGCAGCAGCGTTTGTTGGTTTAACCGAATAACAAAATCACAGATATACAGGGCTGAAATGAGTTTCCTCTGTAGGGCAGCTGGGCTCCCAAGCTGCAGCTGAGTTGGTTCAGACATGTGATCAGGATGGCTTCCTGGTGCCCTCCTGTTGGCCTGACTGGAAGGGAATCTCAGGGTTGACCTGGAGGGATAGCTCATCTGGGCTGGGAGCACCTTGCAATTTTCCAGGAATATCTGGAAAATTTTGCTGAGGAAAAGGATGTGGGCACTTCCCTGCTCAGTCTGCCACCACAACAGCCTGACTTTGGATAAACAGAGGGTGGATAAAACAACGGGACCAACCAAGAAACGAGTGAATTAGGAAGAAATTAAGAAGCAATGGAAGGACAGCAAAGAAAAAGACTAAAAAAGGAATAAAGTAACAAACCTAGAAACTAATTAAGGAACAAAAGAAAGTAATGAAAGAATAAAGAATCTAAATAAGGAAAGAATGAACAATGATAGATGGGACCAATGAAAGAATGAATGAAGAAACTTAAACATAGAAACTAACCAAATAAATAAACTAGTGAATAAAGGAAGGCACAAATGAACAGAATGAAAAAGGAAAGAACCATCAAAGAAAGCAATGAAGGAACCAACAAATGAGAAACTAAAGATGCAACTTTGAAGAAATGAAGAAAATAAGGAAGGGAAGGAAGAATTTATTGACCAAAGGAAGGTACAAACAAGGAAATTAAGAAGCTAACAAACAAATTAGGAAACTAGGGAGCCAAGGAAGGAACAAACAAGCAAGAGGGAAAGAACGATTAAAGAAACTAAAAAAGGAGGAAACTAATAATAGACATGAATGAAGGAACAAACTGTGAACAGCAGTTTTTCTGTTCTACCACTTTACATGTTAAAGCACCGAGCCCTGTAAAACAGAAATAAGATTCCAGTTCATTTCTCGTGTGACCTAAAGTCAGTCCAGTGAAAGCTGGTCAAACTCTCAGATGTTTAGTGTCTCTTCTCTGTGTCTAATTGGCTGTGAGCTCGAGGATCGAGCAACATATTCTGTTCTTCGACCTGCATTAGAAGAATATCGAGGACCTCGGCAGGACGGCGTTCCCACCTCAGAAGGACTGGAAAGAGAAAAATGAGAAGTGAGGCAGACAGAAGTGGGAAGTTTCACTGTTGGATGGAGGGAATCTCCATCTGGAAGAAAAGGGAGAGAATAAAGGAATGAAACCTAGAAAGTAAAAGCTGCTGATGTGTTTTTGAGCTTGTGAGTCATTGTGTGCCTGATGTTGATTCGTCTGTCAGTTTTAGTTGTTTTGAAAGTGAGTTTCAGGTCAATAGAGAACCCACCCTGTGGTGCAGGATATGAATGACCTGACGTCGGGTTCAGACTGCAGGAAGCACCTGATGGTTTTTGGGAAGCGCGTCAGTGAGTCTCCTGTGTCTGTGCTGTCCCATCAGGGAGGAGTGGGACTGGATCCAGACGCTGGCAGCTGCCGGAGAAAAGGACCATAACGGAGAGGACGGGGAGGAGGCGGAGCCCCGGGCAGAAAGCCACGCCCCTTTACTGTACTATGAGCTGCAGACCGCGATCAAGTCCCTGCTGAAACACATCAACCTACCTCTGCACCAGGTATGCACACCTTCACTTACTTTAGCTTAACTAAAGGCCTCGATGCTGCGTTCTCTACAGGGGTTATTATCCCAATCCAAAGCTGTTTGTTCGTTACATACAACCTATGGAATTTCATGGAACTGAGATGCCGAGAATGGGAAAGGAACTGTTAAATATTGCTTCAGATCTGGATTGAGCAATTTGCTGACTGTAATTTTGTGCAGTAGTAAGTTAAACCAGTCAGACAGGATCCTTTAAAGGTATTAAAAAGCCTTTAAGTTGAATAAACGGAGGCTTCTGTTTTTGCATATCAATATTTTTTTTATTACTTACACGTTTTAATTGATTACATTTATTAGAAGATTCTGAGAAATACAGCAGGTAAAAATGCTGTGCTGTGTGAGTACAATAATTTATTTTATTTTCACTAAAAAAGTTTTAAAATGAGTTTCGGTCTTCGTAGGCAGTATTGTTCGTTGTATTGCCTGCTCAGAAAATTCTTGAGAATAAAGCTGAGGATGATGATGGGCGTGAGTAAGGATGAAGAACAAAACTTAGCGCAGCGTGAGCAAGTGTGGCGCTAATGTTGGCGCTAATGTTGGCGCTAATGTTGGCGCTAATGTTGGCGCTAATGTTGGCGCTAATGTTGGCGCTAATGTTGGCGCTAATGTTGGCGCTAATGTTAGCGCTCTGTGGTCTGTGTCCATCCTTCGTGTCACGTTTACGGTTGAAGTTTGGTTTATTCTCCAAGTGATGACTGTAAGTAAACGCAGAACTGTGTGTGTGTGTGTGTGTCTGCAGGCCCGTCACTTCCGGCTATACAGTCAGGAGGTGGTGGAGCTCGGTCACGGTGTCTCCTTCCTGCTGCTGCTGCCCCCCGCTGATAATGTTTGCTCCGCCCCTGGACAGTCCAACCCCTACACACCGCTATCGGGATTCCTCCACCTCCCCCTGCAGATGTTCGAACTTGGTAAAAACACACACGAGCATGTAAAGACAGCGTTTCAGTCATGACATACCTTAAGTTACATGAGTTTATTAAGTGATTACATGTTGACCTTTCACATGCACGCCCCTAAGGAGCACCGCAGGGGTGACGGTTTTGTAGGTGAACTCAGAGGCATCACTGTTTTCTCACCAGCTGGTTTCCATCTAAAGATGATGCACCACGTTCTGACTGAAGATGTTCTAAAAACTAGAACGTGCAGCTTTGGTAGAACTTAAGATGTAACCAGAGACAGAAAACAAAAGAGCAGCACAGTTTGCATGGTGACTGTAGATTGTTGTTGGTGAGCAGCCACACACTTAAACCTGAGCTGGCCTGAGAAGGTGTCCAGGACGCTGTGAGCCAGGCGGCCGTCGTTACGCCGTGAGCTTAAAGATGTGCTGCACATGAACAGAGCTGAGAGGCCGAGCATGGCCACCCAAGAGTTTTTGGAGGGATCGTGTGTGTTCAACGAAATGAAGAGAAACTGCAGCATGTTTAAGAAAGAAGACGAGCACCTCGGAAACAAGCAGGTACAGAACTGATGAGCTCTTTGTTACTGAAATTGGAAAGAACTTTCAAAAGGACGAGCTCAATGAAGAGTTCATTCAGAAACACTGAAAACCACCACAGCTCTTGAGATTGGCAGACCTTTCCACCCCAAACCTGAAGAACTGGAATGTCCAATGCCATTCCCAGGCTTCATGAACTCCAGGCTTCCCGGTCAGGCAGTTATCAGGGAGATACCGTGCACTCTGTACCCACTGTGAGCGGAAAGCAGTGTGTTTTCTGCATATACATATCTACATAACATCTTTTACTCAGATTCCACTGTTTCACATCAGCAGCTCTGCAGTGTTTTCAGACATGAATCACAGAGGAGATTTTGAGGTGACTTTCCTGCTGCTCTGAAACGTCGAGGTTTTCAGGTTTACAGGCTCGCCCTGCAGACGTCTGGCAGAGCTCCACAGTTTTATTGTGGAGGGATCAGCAGGGACAGACGGAGCTGTGTTGCCGCAGCACAGACACACACCTACGTCTGCAGAGAGAAGCACTAAATCAGTCTGCAGGCTCCAGCAGGACGGCCTCTCCGCTGACCCCCAAACACACAAACACAAGAATGTGTCAATAACAGGCAAACACACTGCACAATGCTCACTCTTTGTGCTGCTCGCCGCACCACGGGAACCTGCTGCCGTGAAGCTTTGTCTTTAAAGCCTCACGTTTCCTTTCTCCTCCCTCACTTTCCTGACATTTCTCTCTTCCTTCAGTGCACTTCTGTACCTACAAAGAGAAATTCATCAGCCTGTACTGCCGCCTGTCCTCCGTCCTCGACCTGGATGCCCTCATTACCCAGCAGGCACTGCGGGAGGCCATCACTGACAGTGAGGTCGCCACGGCCAAACAGAGGCATCAGCTCATCCTGGACTACATCCAGGTAGCTTCAGCCGTTTTGACCCTTTTGACCTGTTTTGGGACTAATCCCAACATGCATTACACACCAGCACACACACTTCATCGTTACATTTAGATTTCTCGCATTTTCATCACAGATCATCTTCTGAAACATTTGACAGACTTTCAATTTTCTCAGAGAACTTCTGGTCCGGTTTTCTTCAATGTCAACTTCACTTTCTTCGGGGTCCTGTTTAATTCAGGGACAGTTTAATCCAGTTTTTAGACATTTCATCCGAGTTTGCTGTTGGACATTTTGGTGCAGGTTTCCCAGACACTCGGTCCACTTCAGAAGCATTTAAAGCAAATTTTACTTGGGAACAGTTCAGACCAGCGTTGTTTTTAGTCCGGTTTTGGATATTTTGATGTTTTCGTCCAAGCGTCTCAAACTTTTCTTCAGTCCAGTTTTCCTCAGTTTTCCTCTGAATGTTTCCATAATTTTCTTCGACAGTGCTGGTTTTTAGAGATTTGTGGAGTCTGCTCTTGGCAACTCTTTTTTCTTTTTCTTTTTTTTTTTACTGACATTTCAGTTCCTGCCGTTAGATGAATCAGATATTTGCTGCCTTTGTCCTGGAGGAGGTGAGCACTTTGGAAAAGGTCTGGTAGCTAGTTTATGGAAACGTGTCACGCTAACTAGGCTGTGAAACATTCAGGGGGAAAAAATTCTAATAGATGTGGGAAAAATTCCTGAGATGAAACTTCTACGATGGCAAAAACTGTGCAATAAAAACAGCGGAGCAGTTGTGAGTCAGCTGACCTGGAATCAGCAGTTTTATGCCGTCTGGCTGATGTCTGGCGGTTTGGTTTCAGCGACGCTCTGATTTATTCAGCAGATTAAAACGACCTTCAGGCTTGTAAACGTCTCTGCGGTGTGAAAGCCAACATTAATCAGCACAGAATCAGTCGAGCGGCAGCTCATCAAATAGAGACTCTGTATAATAAATCTCATTTTCACTACGACTTTATTTCATATCAAGTTTTTCTCTAAAACAAAAAAAACGTCTAAAACTGAAGGTGGTGCAAAAACAAATGAGTTTGTAATCTAATTTGAGACGTTTATGGAGGCAATAAAGAGTAAGTGCTGTTAAACAGCTTGTTTTTCTACTCTTAAAAAGCCCACGGCCAGCACGAGGCTGAAAGTGAAGCCGTCTGGAGATTTCTCTGAGTGAAGGGTGCTCGCCGCCGCCGTTAATGGAGGCCAACCACGAAACCACAAGGGTTCTCTCCGATCGCAGCGCTGCCAGTCTGTGTGAGAGCGTCGTCTCGCTCTCCGCCTGTGATCCCAAAGCTCGGAAAAACAGTGGCCCCCAACCACAAATTGCTCAGAAATAGAGGGAACGTCAGGGGAAAAAATAATACCCATCCGAGCACGTGGAGGTGTGGATGGATTCCCGTTTGAAGCCATCACAGTGGAGATGTTCCTGCATCATGAGGCGCTTTTGGCTGAAACGTCATCCAGAAACCTCCTTCGATTTAAAAAAAATATCTGGGTATATAAAGTGTCCTCACGCTGGAGGTTCAAGCCTGGTTTTACGGTAGAGATTAGCTTCGAGTTTAGGTCAGGATGTCAGTGAGGGCCCTCACAGCTCGAGAAATGCCAGCATGTATTTTAGTGTAACGGAGGTCAACACAAACATTTGGGCTTCGAGACTTTTTAACCCCAACCTGAACCATGAAACCACATCTGCACTCTGAAATACGCCCGAGCCTCAGACAGATGTCCTGAAGCCAAGGCGCTTTATTCCTTTAACTGTGAGGAAATGTGGAATCCAAAACTTAATATTCCTGTCTCCAGAAATGCATTTAAATTCCAGTGAAGGTTCTTTGTTAAACAGCCCAACATGATCACACACTCAACATTTAATTGACACTAAACTGACTTGTGATTTTCTAAAGGTCAGAGTGCTTAAACAATTCCTGACTTTTGAAAGATTTTCAGAACTCAAAATTTCCTTTTTTAAATAAAAAGTAGTTTTGTTTAAAAATATGAATGTACTTTACATACTGTGACCATAATTTTCTCACTTTACAGAAATTTTCCAAAACGAACTTCACAAACATCCTGATTTGCTAAAAAGAGTCATATTACAAAATTTTAATTGCAAAATTAATTCATTTAAAGAAGTTACAATAAATCCCCCACTTAGCCATAAAATCCATACAGGACATTTACAATTTCTGGGGTTTAAATAAAATGTCCCCATTTTTTAAAACATTTCTCATTTTGCACAAATTTTGATTTAGATAGTTTTAGACTTTTAACATCTAAATCACACGTTACAAACTTGCACTGCAGCCTCGGCACATCTGTGGCTCTGTGTTGTGTTGCAGATCACATTTTTTATTGGTTTGCTGCCTTTTGGTTTTCATGTGTGTTGGCTGTTATTCAGGTCCTCTGTGCCGTCAGTAAACCCCTGAGGTATCGCTGGTTTTCATCAGGAAGTCCAGTGTCTGTTTGAGGATGTAAGTTTGGATCAGGAGGCGACAGAAGCGCCTGGACAGGAGCTGCTGCAGTAATCAGAGATTTGTGGGAAGTGATGCTGAGCAGAGCGCTGCTGTAGCTGCACTGTTCTGGGAAGCTTCTGCCTGCATCGCTCTTTGTCTGAAATCATGAAGCTGTGAAGCCGCTTGTCAGTCCGATCACATACAGATGGAAACTTCATCTTCAGCTCGCCGCATCCCCGCTGCTGCAAAACGTTTTCTACCGCACAGTTTTCCCGCGAAGCTCCACGGCACCTCGATCAGCGTGAAGCCTCCAGCTCTGTGTCTTATCTGTGGTGGAAGGATTTCCAGTCTGTCACCGGGAAACTTTGATTCCTTCTTACTACCGAGCACTTTTACTCGATCATCTCTAATGCAGCGTAACTTCCGGCCAAGAAGCAGATGTACGCGCCGATTCGCCGTCTCAAGCAATTTGAGAGAATTTCGTGATGCTCACCAAATTTCCCGGCGGCCTGAACAAAATTGATGAGCGATCAAAAGCTTTTTCGGGTCCCGATCAGGCAGAAAGACTTTTTCAAATAGATTTACTTAAATTTCATAAAACTGGTTCTAATTTCTGTGATGGCTCAGCTCAGTCTGTCCCACTGGTGTCACATACAGGTTTTGGTGTGAAGTGGACAAAGAGCTGTGGAGCCTCTCTGGAGTGTAGGAGAAACACCAAAGCAGAGACATAAGATGATCACAAAGAAATACTCAACTTCTTGTTGACTGTGTTGTTGTTATTGTAGGGTCTTTACCTCACAATATAAAGTGTCCTGAGGTGACTCTTGTGATTTGGCGCAGTATAAATAAAATTGCATATATACAGATTTTCCATCGTGTCCACAGTCCAGACCACTCAACCTTCTTCCTGCATCTGTTGCTCGCTCCCAGGACACATCTAAACATTCTTACCTGATTTGCATACACATTTTGGTTTGTTTGAAGTTTTCTCTTTGTGAAAAGAAACCAAACCACAGGTGAAGCGGCAAGTTTAAAGACTCATCAGCTGACAGGAACCAAACTGTAGGTGTGACAATGCCCAAAGAGACAACAGAGAGTGATCAAACAAGGCTCAAACGGATCATAAAAACAGAGACTCTGAACCAATCAGAAAGCTCCTGTTTTGTAGCTGGTCAACTCTTCTGTAGGATGATGGCAGTCTTTAATGTATCTGTACCTGGTTCATTCATAGCTTCAGCCAGTTGTTGATGCATTCATCATTTGGGGTTTTTTTGGGGCTTGTTGTGTTTAGATTTGATGATGAGAAGGATGCAGATGAGCAGCAGACTCGTGCTGAACAGCGTGGACCCAGTGTGGGCTTGATGTAATCGGGCACATCGATCCCGGTGCAGCGCTCAGCAGCAACTTGCTTTGTAAACACTCAGCAGAGACGTGCCGCCTCCCTCTGTGGGACGAGCAGGAATCTCCTTCATGTTTTCCTCTCAACAGACTCGCCACATTCTTTCCAGCCGAGTCATCGCCGCTGTCAGTCTCCCCGCCGTGTGTGTTGCCGTTTGGCTGTCTCTGTGAGGACCGCCGTGGGTTTCACATCTCAGGACGCTTGATTGTAATTCAGTGTCCTCTCCTGCTCTCTGACCGTCAGCTAATTGCTGCTAATCGCACTTTATTCTCCTCAAAGGAAAACACATTTTTACTGTTTCCAGATGATTGTTGTCATATCAGATCAGACCATTAGACCATTCATAAAGAAATCCTGTCATATTTGTATAGAAAGCCCTTTTGTGCCGAACTGACTAATTTGGACAGTAAAAAACAGAAAAATATCCAGTAATATATTTAACTGAAAGAGTTGGCAGTATATAATAATCTTAAATTGTTTGTTTTGTGGTTTCCTTGTTTTTGATGTTTTCAGACAAATATTCATAAGCTGCATGAATCCCACTGAGTTCAAACCCACAAATGAAAGGCTGATGGAGGCTCCGTTTTCTCTTTAAAGTGGTCGTTTTTACATCTTTTCCATTATAATGACACAAACTAATTACAAGTTGACAGATTCTCAAAACTTCTTTTTTTTTGGTTTAACTGCAAATGGAACTCATTGTGAAGTGTTTTTAACCACCACTTTTTAGCTAAATTTGAATTTGTTGAACACTTACGTGGTGGCCATGGGTCCTGCCTTAAAACATAACACTCACCTGGTCACCGGCTGCCTGCTTAAACTAGTTCAGAGCGGTTAGTAAAAAATATGATTGTTCTCAATGTCGTCTTCACATGTGTACCAGCCTAAACTAAATGCATCATATGTGGTATGTTAATATAACTCTGTGTTGTGTATTTCCTTCTTTCCCCCCCAAAGCTGTGGATTGAAGTCTGCAGTGATTTCCTAAACCTTGTTGTAAAAGTAGTGTTACAGTACTCAAGAATGAGAGGAAAGCTTCCATTCACAGACACATATTGTAGGAATACAACAATGCAGCTATGAGTGCCCCCTGATTCATATATAGTAACCTTCTAAGCAAACAGAAAGCCCATTCGCCTTAAGGTTGAGGAACTAGTGATCAGTGTGGGACAGCAGATATTCAGCTCACATTCACAGACCTGTATGGATCCATGAATCCCAGCTGAGTCATTGTTTAATGGCCAAATTCAACAGTCCAGTTCTACATCATCACGTTTTCTGCAGGTCCTTTACTAGCAGCTGAGCAGTGACCCAGCTCATGTGGATCCTTAAAATGTGTCAATTTACTTTTCAATATGTGTTATGTCTTTACAAAAAACATTGCAAATCCTCACTGCAGAACCAAACTATTCATAACCAGCTGATGACATCAGTTGTTCCAGTGACTACATGAATAATAGCTGCAGGTCTTTGTGACCCTTGTTGGGCCAGCCCTGCAGACTGATTTGAATGACATAATAAATAGAACAGCGTATTGTCTGCATAGAAATACACTCTGACATTGTGTGATTGATTATTTGAGTAAAAACTGTACAAAAATGAAAAATAAAGTAACTCATGGAGGCCTTAAATGCTCCACATAGGTCCTGTTGAGTTTTTAAGTGCTTGCTTACTGTCTTTTTGCCTAAATCTCTGTAGCAACTGGATGAGATGCGCCGTGATCTTCGGTGGATTACAGACGCCCTGCAGTACGCCCGCTACAAGCAGCCTCGTGGCGGTGTGCCCATCACCTGCTTGGTGGATGCCAGCATTCCAGAAAGCGACTCCAGTCAACAGAAGACCGACTCCACCTCTTCCAACATGGACTACCTTCCCACACCCTCTCCTTCTCCAGAGCTTCGCCGGAGGAAAGCCATCAGCGGTGAGGCATCGCTCAGCAGTTTAAAGTTCATAGTCACAAAAATGCACAGCAAAGGTTAAACCTGAAACTTTTTCTTCTAGACTCTCTGCTCGGGTCTGATGAAGACGCATCCTCCGAGGTGTTTCTGCCCACAGACAGCGACTATGACTCCAGCGACGCACTGAGCCCTCGTGATCTGGACCTGCTCTACTCTCCAGCCCAGGATCTATCCCAGCAGGCTGTGTTCTCGCTGGGCGGCAGCGCCCCAGACGTGCTTCAAATCAACGAGCTCCGGTGATTAGTGCACTTTCTTTAACCATATAACTGTCTTTGCATGTGTGCAGTGTTCATACTGTAGATAACAATAATTCATCAGCATATCACATGCAGCATTTTTTATTTTCAGCTGGCACTGAGGTGCTTTACATTCAAGTGAGAGGAGTCTGGGATGAGAATTGGTGTGAGGCCATGGTTTTCAGCCAGAAAAGGATGGAGCGATACCTCAAGCAGTGGAGGTCTTGTTTGTTGACTGACAGATTGGTGCAGCGTGCGCAGTGATGCGGACATTGTACTGGTCTGTTTTGGTAGCAAGAGAGCTGAAAGTTGAGCTGTTTACTTGTCAATCAATGAATTGTTATTCTTTGGGCGGTGAACAAAAGAATGACATTGGGGATACAAGCACCTCCTCCTCTGGGCTCACTGGCATCGATGTAATGAGAGACCGTGGACGGTCAATGACATTCAACAATTTATAGTCACAATCGGCAGAAGAAACAGTTCCATTCCGTTTTATATATAGTCCCAAATCACAACAACTGTTCCCTCAAAGTTTTTTTATTGTAAGGTAAAGACCCTATAATTGTTACTTGGGTATGTAGTCCTAAATCCAATATGTATCTGATCTTTTCAAGTGAAACCTGTGTCTGTACAGCCAGGTCGCATTCATCCAAGCTGCATTGATACTCGACAGACATCACTATGTGTCCTGCTGTACGGAAAAAAAAAACATGGCAGACCATCCATGTGTACTTTCATAAACACTGAAGCACGCTCCCTTCGTGTGACGTTATTGCATCCTCTACTGCGCATGCGGGACACTTTTAGGTTTGTTAGCATTTCACACAGGAGATCACACACAAGTCACATATATTTGGAAATGTGAAGAACCACCCATAAAATAATCGGATTTCACAAAAAGTCAGCATTGAGCATTAAGGCCTGCAGTGCAATAGCCTTCTGGAGGTGATTCAGACATCTTCAACTGACCCCAGAACACAGTGGAGATGCCAATTTAGGATTGTGATTTGGTTCAGTAGCAGGTTTTTAACACCTCTGAAAGCCTCTGGATATGAACCAGCCAACTTTTCATAGGAGCACCTAATCAAAGTCAGCTAAACAGTCACACCTTCATGCATTCATGCTCACTGAAACACGACTGTTGCTGATTCTCATCTGTTAATCATTTTAGTTGCTTTTGATTTTAGTTTCTTTTGTAATGTTAAATGTTGCTGAGGGTCTGTATTAATCCTCCAGCATGTCCTACATATTAGTGTAATCTGATTACTTCTGTTATGGCTTCCTCTTAGGTACAGCGTGTGCCCGCTTAAAGACCTCCCCCTCTCCCCAGTGGCGAAGGATCCTAAAGACGCTCTCCTCACCTCACCCCTCCTCCCTTGCTCGCCCTCTCGCTCCCGAACCCTCCCCACCTCCCCCTCTCTCCCCCTCTCCCCCAGATTCTCCAGAGATCTTCCCCTGTCCCTCCCCCTCTCCCCAGCTCTATCTGATACTACTCGGACTCTGGAGGGCCTCTCCCTCTCGAAGAGCCACCATGAGGGCCCCACCCCCATACGGGCCCTCGCCAACCCTCCTGCCAAACGCAAGTTGCTGTCCAGAAGCCACCGGGGGCAGTACTTCAGTGGGCCCCAGCGCTGGCTCAAGGGCCACAGTGGGGAGAGTCACACTGGATCTTTGTCAGAGGGAATCTACACCAAGCAGCTCGACCCTGACCTGCCGCTGCCGGGGGACCTGCCTTCCCCGGAGGGGACCACCTACGTCAGTCACGCCTCCTGTGTCCTAGAGAGCCGCAAGAGCCGACACCGGGAGCCCCGACCCCATGTTCGCAGGATATTTGTGGAGCCCTTCAAAGAGCTGTCGCCAGACCACGAGAGGCGGGGCTGGGAGGAGGAGGAGCAAAGGGTAGGAGTGACGGAGAAGGTGAGGGCCGCAGGCGTGTCAGTGGTCGTGGAGGGGGAGGAGCCAGAGGGAGCCACAGCCCAGGAGGTGGACTCAGATGACCAAACCAATGCCCAGGTGTCGGAGATACTCAGCAGCACTCTTTAGGGAAGAAGCTCTTCAGACACACGTGTGTATTTAAAACAAGCTGCTGTTCTCAACACAACCCCCCTCAGTACTTATGAAAAAGCCTCATTTCCAGCTCCATATTTTACTTAGTCTCTACTAGAACAGCTTTGCATGATTCACAGTTCAAAATAATCCTTCTTTACCTTATGATCACCCTGCACTGGGTGCAGCCCTGCAGTCCAACCTGTAACAAGCAGTTTTATCCTCCCCCCTTTTAGCAAATGTTTTTCTGATTGCCTGACCCTCACCAACTGAACGTTTGAACTTATTTGGTTAGGGCTTCTGTTCTTGAGATGATCATATTAGAACATCAAAGAGTAGAAAAACCTGATAAACTGAGCTTTGGGCTCACAGGGCTTACTGCACACACACCGAGCTCATCATTAGAAGCTTTGGCCACATTTTATATGAACATCCAATAACAGCAGATGTGACAGGAAGTGAGGAGAAAGTGAAGTTTTGTTCAGCATGGTTACTTACAAAGTCATGAACTAATGCAAAAAAAGTAATTACATGAGTAGAGATTACGTGAACCTCATGAAAGCCTTTCAGCTGAGATAAGTTCGATATGTTACTGATGAGTCTGTCTGCTGTACTCCTCCTCCTGTTGACTGCTGTGGGCAACTATTTAGTGAGCAAAGCATATAAATGATTAATACGAAAGGAATAAAACACGTAAGCCTGCTGTCACAGATTAAGTAAGCCCTAGACTCCTATACTGTCAGACCAGAGGGGTCGCCCCCTGTTGGATATTAGAAAGAATGCAGTTTTGAGGTAGAGCCATCAGATCCATCTTCTTTGCACAGTCTACGAGTATCACAACTAAATATCACCTCCTTTTGTTCCCCTCCTTCTCCGTCTCCTTACCACAGTGATGATTGGTCAGCTGTGTTGTTGATGAGCAGAATCCGATGTCCGCAGATTGTAAACTCAACTAAAGTTGCTGGTTCAACTCTGCCAAGCCTCAGAACCCATGGCATCGACTGTTACCCAGAAAAAAAAAAATCAATGCAACGGCAAACCAAACACCGCTTCTCCGACCAGGAACTTTGCACACGACTCTGCATGTCGACCAAAAAAAAAAGAGGAAGGAAGGTGGTTTGATTGATTGTTGCTCTTAAGAAAAATTGCCCTAGTTTAGATTTCTTTTCACAGCCCTGCCCTCTGAGCATGGATCCCCCTCGACTTGAATGTACAGTTTAGCCTGTTTGTTCGTGGCCTCCTGTGACATTTGGATCCCGTCTTTCAATCACTGTTGTTCTGAGCTGCTCCCATGTGATGTCCATGTGTAAAGAAGAAGAAAATATAAATGAATATATTGTTCCCCTGAGTCTTGAGCATGGGACCTGCCTCAGCCACTAAACTAAGACCACTAGAAACCTTAAAACATGAAGTATTTTTATATTCTCGGGTTTAAAGACAAACTGTTTTACCTGGAATGTGGATTGGAGCTGTATTTTGTTGGCATGAAGTAGTCTGTAGCTGTTGTTTTTTTGTTTTTATTTTTGACTGAAGCGTGACGTCCATTTTGTGCTTCCTTTTGGGTTCAGCATGATGATGTCAGGGAGTTTGGGGGGGGGGGGGGGGTGTTCTTTTTTTCCCCTTCCCTTTTCTTTGGGGCCGGCGG
>VOQJ01016920.1:59511-79149 GCA_015052665.1 Apistogramma diplotaenia | reverse complement strand
ACTCTGAGTTACATCCTCCAAACCATCAATGTGTCTATTAGACCCTATTTCTACAAAACTGCTTAAAGAAGTACTATTATTATTTAATACTTTGATCTTAAATATGATCAATCTAATCTCTACTAAGACTATGTACCACAGGCTTTAAAGGTGACAGACTTAAAAAAACAAACATATTTTGACCCAGTTGTTTAGCTAATTATAGGCCAATCTCCAACCTTCCTTTTTTCTCCTGAAAGCATACTTGTAAAACAGTTAACTGATCATCTGCAGAGGAATCGCTTATGTGAAAAGTTTTCCATACATTTTCACTGCTATGCAGATGATACCCAGCTTTATCTACCCATGAAGATAGATGACTCACACCATTGTCATATTGTGGTGTCTGTATTAATCATTACCTTGGCCATTCATATGTCCATTCATGATATAGTATATTAAATAAATATGCAAGACTGCTTATATGCATTTGTGCAATATCTCTAAAATTAGCAGCATCCTGTCTCACTGAAAAACTAGTCCATACATTTATTACTTCTAGGCTGAGCTATTGTAGTTCATTGCTCTCAGGTTGCTGTGGTTCCCAGGGTATTTAAATGCAGAATGGGAGACGGAGCCTTCAGCTTTAAGGACCCACTTCTATGGAACCAGCTCTTCAAATGGCAAATGGAAAGCTTTTGCCATCAAACTAATAGCTGAATCTTGTGTCAGACTACGGGCAACCGCAGCAATCACAAAATCTTTATGACAAGATTTTATTGTCCTGCACTGTACCAAGCATCCTTGAGAACTTTTAATTTATTTGGAGTTAGATTGTTTCAGTTGCTTCTGTTTTTTTTTAACTTGGTACCTGTAGGTTTTTAATGAATTGTGTACCAATTAACTGTCTCGGTGAGTTGACAGGCCATAAACAACATGAGGTGCCTAAGATTTCTACAGATTATTAAACATTCATGCAGCAATCCATATACTTTGTGGTATGAAAGTTTGCATCTTTTTATTAATAGCCACTTCAGTGTGTGCATGTGTTTCAGACTAGCAGCCACAAGGCAGTGTATCAAAGGCAGCAAGCTAACAATGTATGCTTCAGTGTCTCTTTAAATGAATCTGTCTCATTGAGAGAGCACAAGCACTTCAGAAAAATCTACTTGACCTGCTCTATAAGCGCATACAGGACTAAAAACAATTGCATGCTAAACCCACTGCCATTGAACAAAATGATTTCATTCTTCATTACCGGTGGAGGAGAAAATTAGTTTGTCTTCACGCACCAGTAGTGCCAAGGCAAGCAGGTAGCGTACAAAATATCTTGCACCTCAGTTTGACAACCAAATAACCAGAACGGCTTCAGAAATGGAACCAAATAACACACTGATCCAACACAGCAAAAGGCCATCGCTGGCAAGCTAACTGTGATTCAGACAGTCAGTTGGAGGGAGTTGATAGACAAATAGGCATTGCCGCCCTCGCCTCTTTATCTCCCAGTTCTGTTTAAGACTGCAGTTGTGTGATTGATGGCTGAATGCAGGCCTTAATTTGTAGGAGGTGAAAAGATTGGGATTACAATGCCTGACAAAACAGGAACAAAGGAAGAGGAGATATAGATTGAAGGCACGAAGAAAATGGAGATGTGAAGATCCATTGTTAATCTTCAGCAGAGACAGACTGACATTTGTTGGTGCAGCAGAACAGTGACGTCTGGTTAGATACAGAATCACATATAGTGGCATTCTTTTAATGCAAGGCTACTTATTAATAATATTTTCAGCCTGTCAATATCAGCTAACATTATTGGTGTTAATGCAAATGCTACGTGCCTCGGTAATCAATGCCAAGAATATGCATTCGAATGTTTCCTTCTATTGTTCAAGATTATGTCTGAGCCATTTGACATTTTTTCCTTTACTTTAAGACCCTGGCATTCATTGAGCTGATGACGATGACCGTAAATAGTACGTGTATTGTGTGTTGCAGAAGAAAAGCACAGAAAAGATGAGGTTTGCTCCACTTCTATAATCTTTGTACCTCCTTTTTGAGGCATTTCACGGCCCCTTTCTGCTGGAAATGAAACATAGCTCAAAGAGATAAGTCTTATAACTCCGAAAATAGAGAAATGGACTTGTCAGAGGAGGCTGTTGCTTTGGCTTATAACGCTCCATTCAATGTCATCCATTGCCACCTTCCTTCTAAATTGTCCTCCTCTAAACTTTATTCAGTTTCTGTTTGCAGTTCCTTCTTTCTCCTTCATTAAAGACATTTTTTTACCCCACCTTTGCCTAGAGTGTCAAATACTGCCATGCTGAGATGCAAAGGTTCTGATTCTGGAGATACAGTTGAACTCACTGGGTTAATGTCATTTTTCAACATGCAGGATTACTGGTTTGAAGGGGCATATTTCAATGATTCTCTTCTAAGCCTAACCAGGTTATGTGTATTCCCTTAAACTAAGGAAGTAGTTAGTAAACCCTACCAAGGTGCAAAAGCAAGTAAAAAGCAAAGACAAATAAAGTCCTCCACTCTTTTATAACAGGACCATTAAATATTGCTGCTGTTGATCCATCAGAGGCATTCACATACCTCTTTGATGGTGGTGGCTTCTGATTGATAGAACAGCAGTTTTTGGTCCCTGACAGGAGAATATGCTATTCCATATGCTAATTTTTTTTCCTCATAAAGATTCCCTCCTTCCTTCTCTGTCGTGCATTTAAGAGGAGTAGCTGGCAGGTAATTACATTCGCCTGAAGACGTTTATCTCTGCGTAAGTGTGATAGAGTCACAAGTTAAGGTGGCTGTTCAAAGATCATTTGCAACACAATTGTCACGACACCACTGCAGAATCTGCGAACGTGATTATTTAAACAAATGTGTGTGTGTGTTTTTTTCTTTTTGCGCAGACAAGCTCAGTCTTCCACACACATATAATCACTTGCACTTTGCTTCAACCCACAATTACAGAAACAGCCACTTCAGGCAATTTGGAAGCAGCCACAATAAACGAAGGTGTTTACATCATCAGAACGCTTTTTTTCCTTCAGGAGAAAAGAAGAGAGGAAATTAGTGTCGTTCCTAACATGTCAAGATTAAAGAGCGCTGACTTGAGTAAACACTGCCTTTTCATGTGATACTGATAGAGCCCCTCTTTGGGCTTACTTAAGGCATGTTATCACACGTAAACAAGTGAAGTGAGGGGATACCCTGTGAGTGCACGTTAAGAAATAAACAGTGGGGTTTTGGCTTGTTCTACATGACAGGGCTGCATCGAGAAAACAGAGGGAAAAGCAAGTTTGCAACTTCTCTGTGCAACAGTGTGGTAAAGCAGACCAGACAAATGGCAAATTACTACATGTTCAGCTGAATATCACCTGAAACACAGAACAAACAGCCACGGCGAGGCTGCGCTGTAACGTGTCTTCTGCTTAGTTTCAGGGCATTGAACTGAATTTGATTCAACAAAGCTTTGAATTCTGGGGTTTCTTTTTATTTCTCTCAGCACCGAGAAACAAAGAGCGCATGCTGCATTGTTCCTGTGCGACACTGGGCTGCCAGCACCTGCGTTTTATTTACAGCTGCTCCAAACAGATGTTCTCCGGGAACCGATAGCGAACGGGACCAGTTTATGGGTTTTTGACGATATTAGTGCAAAATACCTTTTTGAATCATTAAAGATTGTTCTTAATCTTCTGAACAGCAGCATATATACCAACCTCACCTGATAGTCTGCTTTGGTGCTTTCACTCATATCATATGGTCTTCCTCAGCAGAAAGAATTAATACAGTTTAATGTGTGAAAAGTCCTTGACATCTATATAACATATGCACACAATAATATCTGACCATGCTGATGGGAAATGATCTAAACTTTCAGAATAAAATGGACCCTCAGATGCGATTCTTTTCTCTTCAAATTGTGATCACGACACTGATAACTTATCATGCTACTTTTCAAAATATTAGAAAACATTTGCCTGTTTACAAACTCAAAGGATACAGATCAGCACTTGGCAGCATTCAGCTTCATTGAAGCCAATTTTCTGGCCACCTGGAAAATGAAATTTCAATATTAACTTTTCTTTTAGCTTTGTTTTCAGTCTCCACCAACACCTCAGGGAGATATCTGGCTTTTTAGCTGCTAGTGGTTCTCTAATACCGTGCTGCTTACATCACCTAGTCTGAAGCCTTGAATTTGGAATAATCACCACCCGGTGACAATATGTGGAGGACGGTGGGGGGGTTACTGGGCTAACAGCTAATGCTAGACTGCATGGGTGCGATGCACAGCCACGTACTGCTGCTAAAAAGTGCTTATTAGCAGTACGGCCAACTTCTGTGTTATTTCTCAGATAACTGCATTAAAAATATTCCAAAATGCACCCTAGAAACATGTATGAAAACTCCGGTTCAGTTACTCACACTGAGCTGTTACAGTACTGTGCAGTACTTTTCTTTAACGGTTCACAGGTGCAGCGATTTACTGAAACATGGATAGAATTAAAGTGCATAAAGAAACCTGTTGCAATAGATTTTTAGTCCAGTTCTCGTATAATCTGACATCCTTTTTTATTATTTTCGGCCTTTCCTTTTATCCTGTTTCCCTTCCTTAAGAATGGCTTCTCGACAGCCATCGAGACCATTTCAGCAAACAGTACATGGATCAGCTGAAGGGTCACATGCATCTTTCAGGTCCTTTTTCAGGGCTTTGATAGATTATTTTCCCATTTCATAAGGACATGACTTTCAGATACTGTTCATCTGCTCTAGATATTTTTTTTATGCCTGCCACTTCTTCTTTTGTCCTCCACTTTCCGAGTTACCTCAGATTTTTAAAGAACACGCTGTACATCATGCTGAGGTATGCCAGATTCTCTGATCAAACTGTGTGTTTGTTTTTGTGACAGGCTGCTAGTAACAAAGTGCCAAAAGATACAATTTGAAATTGATTCTTTGATTAGTTGTCTGTTATGTGTAGATACAATACAGCTTTTTCCATGATTGAACAATTCATACTGTAGATGGATGCTAAGTGGCTTAACAAAAACATTCCTTTAAGAGTGTTCAGGTACAAGAACTGGAGTGGAAAAGTAAAGCAAAACTTTGAAAGATCTTTAGAAAGCCTGGAGAACCATAGTTCAAGACCACTTCAAAAAACTACCAGGAGTCTGCATCTTTGCACAATATAAAGACATGAGGGGTGACTTAAGGCTTTTTCACAGTACTGTATACTCGCCACATCCTTTCTCAGGCATAACTTTAAGTCTTAATATCATTTAAACAAGTGAGCTCATCATTACAAGTGACTGCTTTCTTGTTACACTTACAGCCCTTTGGAGCATCTGATGAAAAAAACCCCACTAATGTGTGTGAGGATGTGCGTCCATGCTCAGCTTACTGTTCATTACAACTGAATAATAGTTAGCATGTCTCTCCTCCACTGCTAGTCAGTTAAATTCAGACAACTGTGTATCAGTGTATGGAAATGACCTCATTACTTCAGTAAATCCTAAATACTGTAAAGAAATTACAGCACAAGACTTATTAGACTTGTGTCTGTGTGCTAAACATTAGACTTAGTTTATGCCCTCGGGAGAGAAAGAGTCAGTGCTCCTGCCATGCAGGAATCATACAGACTCACAGCCTAAGTACATTTATTCCCCAGGAGATGGTGAGCCAGTGTCGCACGACAGTGACATTTTGTACACTCTGAGGAATAAGCCGGCAAAAATGAGATGCCACAATGATTAATAACCCTAAAAATATATGCACACAGTAGACTTCAGGTGGCAACAATATGGATTCTATCAAGCGAACAATGACAAAGTTTAGCAATTTTGGCTCCAAGGGTGCAATCATGCACAACGTGAGGTAGCCAATTTCTATAAAATGTAATTTTCAGCAAAAGCATGTATAGGCATTCGAGTCCCAGTAATCATGTAGAGCTTCCTTCAAAACAAAACTGCAATCAAAGAGGATTCATAAATGTGTGCAAGAGAGCCGCCGTTTGTGCGTGCGCGCAGCTGTGTGTTTACTTGCAGACTGATGACTGTGTGCGCTTGTGTGTGAGGTACCTGCCTGCCTTCTTCACTATTTTCCATCAGGTTGTGTGCTGTCAAGCTGTGTTGTATAGCATGGAACCATTCGATCAGTCTCGGGGAATAGAGTGTGTGTCTGCAGCATGGCGGATGGCCACCACTCTTCTCCCAGGAGTCAGTTCACTTTAATTGAAACTCCACTGAAACACAAGCCCAGGCAGTACAGTAGCTCACACAACACTGCTATCACCAGCATCTCTGTCTCCCCATAGAAATAGAATTAGACTGACAGCCACTGGCCTGGAGACCTGCACACACCAACACAACCACACACACACACCAACACAACCACACACACACACACACAACCACACATCCCTCTGTCTTGCACAAAAATAAATTCACATACAAAACACTAGATACACAGTAACAGAGAGTACACACACACATGCGCTCATATAAACACACACACAAATATAGCATGCTGGAGTGGCTGTGGCTCTCTATCAACCAAGAAATCTCATATTGGTCTGCACTATATTGGTCTGCGGTACCGCAAAAGAGAAAAGAGAACATGGAGGAGGAGATGATGGAAAACAGAAAGATGAATTGGAGCAGAGTGAGCGATAAGAATGAAACGAGAGAGCAGAAACAGGAGGGAAAGAAGATGACATTAGAGGAAGCCAGCGATGGGAGATGAGTACATAGATGGTGGGCGTGAGGACAGAAAATTAATAGTTAGCTTTTTTTCCAGTTTTTGCTCTACCTCCTTGTTTGAACTGGGTTAAGTTTAAGAGCTAATGACTGTTTAAACCTATTAATGAAAGCACAGTGTGATGAGTCCTTACTCAATGTAAGTAATTGGATACATAAATGAATTCTTACTGGAATAATGTCATAAAGAACCTTGAACTACATAGATCGGCCCAGCGACACGCTCATGGATTCAAGTTTAAATGCAGAAATAGATAATTACAGAACGTCTAGAGGAAATATTATGCCTGTCTCTATGCAAGAATATGTATATTTTATATACAGCCATAAGGAACTCATAGTTTGTAGATCTACCCTGTTAATAAAAACCTTTGATAATGCCGTGGCTATTTGCTTTTTGTTTTTTTGCAAATAATTGCTGCAGTTGGGAATAATGTGGTGCTGCTTTGACACCAATATATGCTGCATATGTTGTTTAGGGATCAGCAGAGGAATGAGCATTGTGCTTGTGCTTGTAAACAATTACCAGAGTGCTGCACAGGCGGAACAAGTGTTGACTATATGTATTTTTTTACCTTTCAAGTTGGGATATGATGCACACTTGGAAATAAGTAATGAAGATTTGGTATTCGGAGGCTTTTTATTTGTAAACAAACATACAAAAACTTTGTTGCATACACTCAGCTGCCACTTCATTAGGTACATCTTCCTAGTGCTGGTTTGGACTGGATTGTAATGAGTGGTTATTGAGTTATTGTTGCCTTCCTACCACCGTGATGCACTCTAGCAAATACTGTGTGACCTCTAGCATAAATAGAGCATTTTCCCCAAGAGAACCGACTCACTGGATATTTTTCTTTTTCTCTGCAAATACTAGAAATGAACATCCCAGTAGATTAGCAGTTTCTGAAGGTGCAAGAATATCTTATTTATAATCCAGACAATGAGTGAATTAAGGATTCTGATATTAAAATTAAAAATTAATAATTAAAATCGATTATCTGGGGCTGTTACAGGGGTGCAATAAGTATCCAATCTCTGCGTGAGAGCCAAAATGGTTCCCGTCTACCTGCCAGTGCCTGCACTCATCATCAGTTTGTCTAAATCATCCTAAACGTGTGCAGTACAGTTTGAATGTGCAGAATCGCAGCTGTTTTAGCACCACTGACAATGTAGCAATGACTTTGTGAAAAGAAAAACTTCTCATGGACTGATTTTTTATTTTTTTGGGTGTTTTGCAGTTTTCACTGTAGCTGAAAACTATATGAGAATTTTCCATCATTTTATTATATTTCAACTGAAGAAGTGTTCAATGAATCAAAAAGTAAGTGCTAACAGATCTAGTCCTGTATCGTATATGAACTAGCTGTTGTCATGACAACTATGTGAATAAAAGGTGGCTTTTGTTCAATGTTTCCTTTGTTAGACAAAGCAGAGTTTACTGCATTATTATCCATTATAATAACCAGCATTCTGAAATGTTTCAGATTCATCTGCATGTGCTACTCATTTCACTGATTTGTTATGCTTTTTGATTTCACACTAAAACCAAATGCAATACAAAAAAAAGAAGAAGTGAATTATCAAATATTAATACGCCTCTAAACCCTCTACCAGTTCCCTTGTTCCACACATGATCTGAGCTTCTGCGAGGCAGGATCACATGGCACCAAAGCCGGAGCAACATTTTGAGAGGCTACTTCATCACCCTTCCCTAATTTAAAATTTCACACCGTTTGCTAATGTATCCCCACCATTAAGGACTACATAATGAGCAGCAGGACACTGTTTAGCATGCAGTAAACACCTGCTTGGCCCCAAATCATATTTCACTCTTTCTCACCGTCAGCAACTCTTACAGTGGAGAGTGCAGGAGCCGAGATGTAGAGGACAGGAGGAGCAAGAGGGGCTATTTGTATTCTGCTAATCCTCCAGTACAGTGCTGCAGAGGGTAATGGGGGTTAACAGAACTTTCACTTAAACACACGGTGAACTCCCTACTCTCAGGGAGAGGATGGTGCACCTCTAGATACAAACCCTTCTATTGACACGGTCACACGAGACTGCCTAAACTCACTGATGGGGTCACGGAACCAGTGAAATTGTCCAGAGAAGAGGTCGAATGGCAAAAGTGAAGACAAGGGGAAATTACAGCGGTAGTGGAAGGGCGCACGTGGTCACGGCAAACTGCAGTTGTGTCATTGGTCTGTTCAGTGACACACACACGCATGCATTTCCTGCATTGGAAAGTGCCGACATCGCAAAACACAAATATCACAAAACAGACAACGTGAACCCAAAATTATCCCAAATAGTAGAGACTTCATCACTGGATGCTCTTCCTTCTTCTTTGATGAAGGGGACCCCTTGGAAGATGCAATTATATACAAAACTATGTATAGTTATGAGTACAATATCCTTTTGTTTGCTGCTAATAACCTAAAAAACGACTGTACCCCCCAGCTACATTAAGATTCTACTTATTTAGATCATTGATTATGAATGAAAATGAATACAGCGTGCCTGTGTCATCAGTGTGACTTTTGTACATTTACCGAACTCAAGTTTAACTGTTTCTTCAAACACAGCTCATATGTGCTCCTTGGTGACTTACATCCCGTATGAGATTTAAGTCACATTTATTTTATATCATTTATGCTTTTCCTGTTTTGCCTATTCTACTCATAGCTGCAGAGGTGGAGAGCCCGTCTCAGGATGAACTTAGCAACAGTGTGGACTGGTCGCCAGGTAAATGCATGCATACTTACAGGCAAGTTAAGAGCTTTTCATTCCCCTATTTATCTGCATTATACCTTAGATGTATAGAGAGGGTACTGCATTCATTATATATATTTTCTAATATAAAGTAATATGAGATGCAAAAACATTACTTAGCCAGAGACTAAACCCAAGATGAATGCGGAAGATGCACCTGTTGCTGCAACTTTACATTTGTAAATGACTAATTCTGAATGCACAGAACATTTCCTCTCTAAATCATATATTAGTCTTACATTTGCACATTCCATTTGCAGATCATACAGTAGTTTTACATTATGAATTCACTGAGTGGAAAAGGATTTGACCCGAGGCTGGCGGTGCATCCATAAAGCTCATAAAGAAAATATTATCTCTAAGAGAACACCGAGTTTCAGTGCTGTCACTGAAAAGAAGTGTTGGCATGTTAATGCAGTTTGGTCTTAGTAAAGCAGTTGTGTTGTAAAACATCATTTTAATGTATTAAGTGTTTTACCTGCAAATGTCAGTAGAAGGAGCTTGAATATTACTGTAACTGGAGGTGGTCATTCATTTCTATTTTACCTGATCGGGGTTTTTATAAAGAAAATATCCAGCTTTGCAACATCAGTGTATGAGTGTGGTTGACTAACTGCTACACACAAGCATTAAAGATCATTTCCAGCTACATTTTTATTCTTGGACCATAGTTTTGCCTGACCTGCAAAGCTCAAAGCAGTCCTTATTTACAGTATGTTACAGTTAGTCTATGAGGTTCCATCAGTTCATGTTCTAGCTGAAAGAAGCTGTTGTAGCTTCTCATCATCTCAACCTTTTTCTGATTGCCTGCCCCTCGTAAGCAGAAGGTCTGAACAACAGGTGGGCGGGGCTTCTCTGCTCAAAGCCAAATTAACAGCTCTGATGCTTTTTTGATTAGGCTGCACTTCACATGTCCCCGAATTGGATGAGAGAAGAAAATTGATATTTAGATCTAAAGTATTATTAAAACCTGTTTCTCGTAAGGATGGAAGTGAAAATGTACTCTTTAAAAACACAAGCAAGTCTCCCACAGGACTATCTGTGGTCTGTTATCCTTAGAGCTCTGTTCCAACACTACTTCAGCAGGGACAGTACAGAATCAGAGTATATGACAGAAAGTTTGCACACTGACTTTTCTCCGTCCATCCATTTTCTTCCACTTATCCTTTTCAGCAATAGATGTGAATGTACACTCTGTACATTCTGTACATTCACATCTATGGTCAATTTAGATTCAGCAATTAACCTCTCCCCACTAACTGCAAGCCTTTGGACAGTGAAAGAAACCGAGAACCCGGAGACAACCCACGCAAACACCGGATTTGCACAATTCTTATTGGGAAATGAAAAGTAAAGCAAAGGCTGAACTTTCTGTAACCTTTCTCTACTTGATTGCTAAGACCATAGAAAGGTAAAATGAGGGCCATGGAGGACTATGCGGCCTCAACGAGCCCTCGGGAGACTTTGAGAAACTTTTTAAATTAAACATTGTCTGTGGATATTCATTAAAATGAGAGCAATGTCAAAAGAACAAGGTAACTGATGAGACTCAAAGGCTAAAAAGGTTGTTTTCAAAGTATCAGGTTGGCTTCAAAGATGCATATATATATATATATATATATATATAAAAAAACACTCAGTGAGAATATAAAATATTCTATAATTTCTTACAAAAATTGAGAATACTGAAAGTATTCCACTTATAACTAAGAACCAGTTTCTCATATGAATTGAACTTTTTATTCTTACTTTCTGCCACCGGTGATGTTACCTGCAGGTATTTCTCCGAGTGCATCATCATCATCATCTTCTTCACTATCTGTGGTCTTTGGGCTGGTGAAACACCGAGGTGCACAAAGGAGTCGTGTGTCGGCCAGTTTACTGACAGACTTTGTGAAACCACCAGATATAAATGAACATCTAGAAGAACATTAGCATACTCTAAAAGCTTGCACCGGGTCAGCTGTGAGCCTTGTAGAAGTTCTGTGAGAGTAACGACATGAAGACTTGCACTTCAGCCACCTTCTGCACCTGGACTCGGGAACGTCAGCATATTCTAACTATGTTTGCTCACTCTGTGTAGTTGCATGGTGTTACATTTCAATAAGTCAGTGTTTTGTACTTTTCTAAAAAAAAAGAAAGAAAAAAAAGTCTCTAGCTGTGTTCATGCAGCCTGAAAAATAGCAGGGGATCTGCGCTCAATATCTTTGTCCAATAGTATTGTAATTGTGTGGGGCTAAGGTGGCAGGAGCGCAGCACCTTGGTTTGGATATTGCCTGGTTAGATTTCCCTCGAGCCTGATGCAGTGTAAGTAGTCTCTCAAGGTCTCTCGCTCACAGCCGTCTGTCCCCGCCTCTCTCTTTATCGTCTCTCTGCCTCGCTCTTGCTGTCTCACATCTGTCTGTCACACATCAGATGGAAATTTTTAATTGTGAGAGAATGAAATGACATTATGGGGATGCACTGTTCTCTTCGAATGAGCAGTTCTGCTCCTCGGCTGTGATTGGTGGCTTTTGTGCGAACGTGCTAACCACTCAAAAAACATACCTTGCCTCTAATTGGGTCAGCTTGAGGCTATATCGCCCAACCTGATTTTAATTTTAACCCTTAACTGACAGTGTGAATGGTTTTGGTATTCTGTGGCCTTACTTATCGCAAGGTTGGTGGTTCGATCCCCATCTCTTCTGGTCTATAAGTTGAGTATCCTTGGGTAAGATACCAAACCCCGAGTTGCTCCTGATGCATCCATCAGAGTGTGAGTGTGTGGCTGTTAGGTTAAAAGCACTCAGGCATAAAAAAAAGCACTTGTACGAATGTGTGTGTGAATAGGTGAATGAGGCTTGCAGCAGAATGCGCTTTGAGTGCTGAGATACTGTAGAACGATATCATTTAAATACCAGTCCATTTACTATTCACAGTGTTTGTCCAATCAGCAGCCAAAACCTCACATTTTAAAAAGTTTCTACCTTTTTAAAAGCCTTTCAGCAACAAACTGATATAAGTTCTATCTATCAGTGCACTGCAAAATATCTCACAAGCGCATTATGCATTTTACCTGTAAAACTATAAATTTGATGCTATCAAGTAAGAACAGTGAAGTGAAAAACAGGCTATATTTTCTTACACTGCTGCAGTTGGATACAGAAGGTGTCAGCCGGAGTTTTGTTATTACATGTTATTACACGAGGAGGCACTTTTTTGCATTGTTCATGTCTAAAATACAGATGTAGACAGGAAGCTCATATCTAAATTATTTTTGACAGGACTTTATTTTGCAGCTGTGACATTGTTCTGGAGGCCTTTCATCTTGTCAACCTCCGCTTAGCCCAGTATTTAGTCAGGTACAACCATGCTAGCAACCATCACAGTGGAGCTTCCTTCTGCTATAGCTAATCTAGCACAGAGCATTTCCAATTCTCTACTTTCACGGTCAGAGTTTGGCTTGTTTAAAGCAGCTGGTTAAGCTTAGGAAAATATTTTAAAAGAACTGAAATGAACCAATGAAGAAAACATGTGTTGGACTAGCAAAAAAAAGAGGCAGCAAGTAGCAGAAAAAGAACAAAAAAGTGTGCGATAGCACGCATTGGTAATCTGGTTCATAGACAGCTCTGTAACCAGTTAAATCAATCCTCTCTCACACCTTTGCATCTCACTTTCGTTGTCTTTTGCCACTTGATTTGGCCTCCTTGCTTCTCTCTCTGCCCCTCTGTTCATTTACACTTGGCAGGAGCGCGAACGGCTGGCCCTTAATTCTTCTGCCGCAGCCCGGACGAGCTGGCTGGAGAAACAGGGCCATTTTAGGAAACAGGATTAAGGGGGAAAAAGTTCAGAAGTACAAGAGGGGAATAAGACGGCAAGTGACAGCGAGCGGGAGAAAGCAGAGAAAGGGGATTATGAAAAAGAGATGGAATGCGTGGGAAGCCTGACACATCATCTCGTGTTCTTTCGCAGAAGGTGAAAAATGTTGTGTAAAGACGGGAGAGTGTGACAGATTGGCTTTAAGTCCCTGCGCTGCAAACTGCCTGGGCTGCAAACGTGGAGGTGATGAATAGGCCGGCGTTGTTGGCTGCTAGTCAAAATTAAACTATGCAGTTGTGCACTTTAATTTTGTCACAGACTAGATATATGACAAGGTCAACTTTTAACCTCGAGTTTATACTGACAACTTACAAAGCACTGGCAGAAGGAGAATCTAGGTAATGCATGCTAACAGCTTCAAAGGTTGGGTGATGTTTGTAGTTCGAGCTGTAGGACAGTGTGTGTGTGTGTGTGTGTGTGTGTGTGTGTGTGTGTGTGTGTGTGTGTGTGTTAATGGCAACCTCTTGCCATAAAATGGTTCACTGCGATGAACTTTGAAGCATCTGTCTGACATTTGCCCAGTATTCTCATGTGATGGTAAACAAGGATGGATAGCATCCAGGGCCGAACATAATAACAACAGATGACTGTCATCTTTCTTGGTGTCGTGTGAAAGAAAGTGTGTTTCTGTTGTGCAGTTTGTCAAACTATCATGTTCCCATTCTGGTAAAAAAAAAAAAAAAAAATACTAAAAATAGTTCATCAATACATCTCAGTGACAAAAATTCGAAAACGAGGCCATGTAATTAAAGCTCGACAGCTTCATTAAAATAATCATTCAAGTATACATCCATGCATCCATGCAGCCCGTTGTGCAGATGACACACCCGAAGAGATGAGCATCTGTGTTGTTAAAAATGTGAAAATATAAAATTTAATTATTAGAAACATCATCATCAGCCAGTGACTGTTTCAGTGCTTTAAATTACTTCTTGTTGTGATATTAAAGATTTTATTTACTCTCCAGAGCTTTCAACAAGGTGGGAGTTATTTTCCGTTATTTTCCTTCCTTTAGAGTCAGATAATGATATTAATATTTGGGATTATAGAAAATCTAACACTCCTGGCATGAAAACTTATTTCAGTATTGAATTATTCTGCGACAATAAATCCATACAGAACTAGCAAAAGATACTGTGAATTCAACGGCAGCCTGTCTTTATCCAAAGCACCTTCATCAACCTCCATATTTCAGCAGACCAGCTAATGTGGGTACAGCTGGGCAATCATAATATCCCATGCAGCTACAATCATTAGATAAGCAATTGCACTGACACGGCACATTTTAATTTTGAATTACAATAAACCTGCCCGTAAGTTTCACCTTTTAATAACCTGGGAAATTATGAGTGAGAGAATCATAACCAGCTTTTCAGTCCAACACCTTAATTACACCAGCCTTCCTCTTCCATCATCTGTCAGACATGCTACCAGAGGGCACGCAGACAGACACACAAATAAGAGGCAAAAATGTAATTGTGAGGTACGAGACGGGCCTCAGCAGATGTGTTAGAAGGGTAATATCGATCTAAGGTGGGGTGGAACGCAGGGTCCCTGTTTAATGTGCAGCCGACTGTTAGGAATATCACATTTTTAAGGAATCTCAGCACCATCGCCATGGTCTCAAACCATAATCACCGCACCAGCAAATCTCGAAGCATGTTACATTTAGAAATGTAGGAAAAAGGAGCACGGATGATGTTTTCAAAGACTGGGAACAGAACAGTTCATCAAAATATGACCAAAATAATTTTTTTTTTGCTGCAAATCAATGAAGAAAGTGTGCATAAAAAAATAAAAATGACACTGTTACTCTGTAGCAGTTGTTGAAGGAGTTTCTATTTCCACAGGAGGAAGCATTAAAGGTTTCAGCCGCTTCCTTTAAAGCTAAATTTGGTATATGCAAATTTTGTGTTGCTCTTATTAATTTTAGACCCATGAAAGGGGAAAAAAGGATTAGTGCCAGCTACCACTCCCACACTGGCAATCTCGAAGGGCTGCTATCAAATGACACGTGCATTGTTATTAATGCTGTTATAAATACATGGTTTGTAAAAAACCCCACAATTTTTGGAAATAAGATGCAACGTGCTTCGTTTTGGCTGAGAAGTACACAAGATGGGGATTAGCGGCAGAAACGTAGCTGCTTTTTATTTAGTCAAAAGACACAAACTAAATATAAACTTAGACGAAATGTAGAGTCGTTACATCCCCGCAGAAAGGAAACCAGGTCGACGATCTAAGATTAACACTCTTATTCCAGAACACTGAAAGCCTAGTCCTGTGGGTCCACAGCCCAAAAAAAAAGGGATGCACAGATAAACAATGTGCTCAACAAAGCAAACGGTGACTCACTCACACCCACATGTCAGTTACCTTCGCTCTGACACGCAGTTCATGTGACAGGGCGGCATTGTTGCTTCAGAGGAACCTTTTACTCTGTGAGGGTTAGCGAGTGTGATGTAGGTGTAAAAACAGACGAGCCGCGGCAGCGAAGTTTGTGTCAAACACTTAGCAAACAGTGCATCTCGTCTGCCAATCAATATCAAACTTGCGCGGGTCAAACTGGTGTCGAGAGATATTTATGCAACCGGGCCAGCGGAGAAACACAGCCTGTGCTGTTAATTCCCACAAAAGCTGGATAGGGCATCTCTTCTGGGCACCAGGAAGGGAGCGTGTGATGGCTAACAGATGGATAAAAGTCATAATGCCCTTCTCTGTGGTTTTTTAATTCCCCCCAAAAAATTAAAGTAACAATTCCCTGCAACTTATGTCCTACTGCTAATGCCAACACTCTTCTGTTTTCAGCTGTAGCCTATTTAATGATGACATCATTTCAGGGGCGAGCATGCACGCGCACACACACACACGATCACATAGCAGTCATATATTCCAATGTTTCCCATTGAGAAGTGGTTGTGTAATATTCTGTACTGTGTTTGTCAGAGTCAAAACAGACAAAGCGAAACTTTCAGCCTCTTAAATGTGAACTACTTTCAAGCCCACTGTGGTAAAAAATTCTAAAGCAAAACCAAGACTTATTACAAATGTTTTCAGCCCCCAGGGCCGAATCACACTGATGAGGGGAAAAAAAAAAGGTGCAGTCGCCCAATATTTCAACTGATGATTTAATGTGTGCATAATGAAAAATAATATATCCCCCATAAATATCTGCTGGGTAGATTTGGTGCCACGCGCCCCGAGTGTGCAGTGTATCACGACGTCGCCGTGCCAGGGCAGTAAACGGCTGGCACAGCAGAGCATGGCCCGCCTCATTCGGCGTCTTATGGTTTCTCCGCGCCCATTTTATAGTGGCAGCACTTAAAACAGTGACGTGCCATAATTCTACACACTCGGCAGCCAAAAGCTGTAACACTGTGTAGAAAAGGTGGATATGGAGCCGAGAAAAGCACAGAGGGGAGGAATATTATATAAAGAATGAGGAAAGGGGGCAAAAAGTGATGTGTATATGTGCGCATACATAGACGCGTGTTGTACATTTGTTTTACAGCCAAATCCCTTTGTTATAGGTCCGCTGCCCGAGGCGGAACAAATGACTGTAAATGGAATTATTAGTGGAACACGGAGGGCGAAAGGAGGAATTCAAATTAAAGTGTTGCGTGCTAGCCACTTACTTTCTCTCAATCTGCATAATTATGGCTAGGACACCAAGCACTTGGGTGTGTGTGTGTGTGTGTGGATCCCGGAGTGTGTGTACATCCAACTAAGCATTAGGGGTCACAGAGGTTCCCTTTGATTTGCCAAGGTTATAAACACAAAGCGTGTTTCCTTTCATCACCATCATATGAGCTGTTTTAATTACAAAGGAGGGAAGCTGATGTGCTCCTAAACATGGAAGACATTCTATGACGTTTGCTGTCTTGTTCCTCACACGTGCACACAGCTGCACGATGACTTGATTTACTGTTTTGGATCATCGTCCTGCTGCATAACCCTGTTGCTCTCGAGCTTCGGAGCATGAAGCGATGACTGGAGTTTCTGGCAGGGAACAGAATTCCTGGTTCCATCACTTGTGGCATTGCAAATGCTGCAGGAGCATGGTGAAGTGAATTTAAACTTAAAGAGTTACACTAATGTTGTTTCTTGTTTCAGACAGTCAAACTGACCTCTGATGGAACAAACTCGAGGTGCATGGAGTTTGTAGTTTCACCTCTGTGCACCACTACAGGGGATTCTAAATCAAACAGGCTTTCACTTTTAATTAAAAGGGTTTAACAAAAATATTGCATTCACTGTTTAGAAATTGCATCCTTTATTATACATAACTCGGCATTTTCAGAGGTCAAAGAGTAGTTGGACACCTGCAGCTGAGGCCTGTCCTTTTTTTTCATGACAAATTAAGCTGAAGTACTAATACCGTCACTCTGAGTTGCTTCTGAGTGTTGCATCTGAGGAGCTACGTGTATCACTGTCATGATCTGCAATCAAGAGAGACCTTCATAAATCTTTAACATGATGCAGAGCGTTGGTTGTAATCGAGAGCAGCAAGGCCAGATCAAAACGCCTGAATGGTTCAGGGAAATATTCTATGGACAGATTTAACCAAAGTGAACTTGTACCAGAATGACTGGGAGAGAAAATGATGGAGGACAAAAATCTCGTGACCCAAAGCATGTCAAACATGATGGACACTGACTGTCTTTAAGTGAAACATTTACATTTTATTTTTTATTACACATTTTCTTTTAATTTCTCATGTTCACTCATGTGGCTCTCTAACATTCACCGGCTTATTATACAGATTTGTTGCAGACTTTGCATCCTTTAACATGGAGTGTATTAGTGGGCTGGCTCAGAGTGAAGCACAAACAGTGCTGTTGTCTAATGACATCCTAAACTCTGTAACAATGTTTCTCACCACACTAAACACCCTTTCAGAACTGCCACTGCTGTGGGAAATGCACATTTTTCAAGATATTTACACAAAGTCATCATTTGTTTTGGCAGGAATGCCTTCTCTCTCGTTCCATCCATCCAGCTCTCTGATTTGTTGTTCCGGGTTTGCTCCCGCAGTCGGCACTCACCTTGCGAGAACTGCCACCCAGGCTACTGCAGGTGGCGGTTCTTCTGAGGCAAGTGACAATATGATTTGTAAAGTGTTTTTTATTCTATTAAAGATAATGCAACATACTCTTCCCTCTCACCCAGAAGCAGTGGGGGGTTGATGGCCCCTCCCTGAGCCTGGTTCAGCCAGAGGTCTCTTCCAGTTAAAACAGGAGTCTTCCTGTTCAAGTCACCTAAGGGATCACTGCATCATCTATAATGCATTCTGCTTTACATTACAATGCTTCCCTCGATATGATCGTCATTGCAATTTCATGCAATTTACCAAAGTATTCTGGAGTGCAGCTATTTGTTATCCAGGTCTTAACCGTGATGAGCATTAGCATGATTGTCAGAAAAAAACAAACAAAAACAAACAAACTAAAAGGACAGATACACCAGTTGCAGAGTAAACTTCATTATTTAGTGTTTCCTTAAGCACAGGAATGCAGCCGCAGGCATGAGACGGCCGAAGCAATAAATCAAGGTGCCAGCCAGCAGTGGGAAATACTAGGTGTCCCTCATTAACTACAGCAGCAGCAGTGGCTGGCAGGCCGGCTGCACTGGGGCCAGGCCATCCCGGGGTCAGTCTGGGCGATAATCAAAAACTATGATTATATCAGTAATGCCCCTGAAGCACAGCGACCAGCAGGGGCAAAGGATCTGCGAGCAGTGTCAGGCACAGAACACGCAAGCTTTCCAGACAGAAACAGTGAGAGAAAAAAGGGAATAAAGTGAAGATAAAAGGAAAAAAAAATCTTTTAAGAAATCACAGATCTCCAAGCTGCCACCGGAGGAAAACACTGCTCTTGTTATTATAATAAAAAGCAATGTGAGGCGAACAAAAGCACAGAAGTGGGAAGACTGTAAAAGATGGACGTGTGCACGTAAAGTGTGGAGAGAAAACAGAGAGAATGAGCAACAAGGAGTTTGGCATTCATAGCTGCTGTATGAAAGGGTGGTGGGGTGAAAGGTCGGGGTGTGGAGGGAGATCAATCATGTGGAATAGTAAAGACCTTTCACCAAAATGGCTTTAATCTTCTGACAATGAAACAAACTGGTCTTGATTTGAAACATCTTACTGGGGGGGTAGGGGGGGGTGCGAGGGGCCCTGCTCCTAATAGCTCCCCTCTGTGAACGAGCTAAATCTTCAGCAGAGAGCAAGTGCAGCCCAGAACTTCACTCCTGCTGCACGTAGAGA